>APFE030962344.1:74995-90306 GCA_000404065.3 Pinus taeda | reverse complement strand
AAATAAACAAAATACTTATTGTTTCAAGAGACTCTCCAACCCAGTATGAAAGAGATGTTGTGATGTCTTATCCTGTAAACATTTTGACTTAGTCAAAATAAAATAAAATAACCTATGTTAAAATAAAAATTCTATGTTGTTATTTTTTTTAATTAATTTTTGTTGGATAGTTAAGGTAAAATTTACTTGTTCAAGTTACCGGTGGTTTTTGAGCTCCAGGTTTATAAGAACCCATGGTATTGCCCATAATATTCATGTGGAATATAACCTATTTAAAGAGAGAAATTAAACAAGACTAATCCATCCTAACTCTAAGTCTACCAAATACCTAAATAAAATGAATATAAACTGATATATAAATACATTAATATATAACCAACTTTATAACCATTACCGGACCAAAAACGATTCCTCAAATACATAAATAAGTTTGAAAAACTTTACCAATAAAATATCATGATATGGACAAACCAACACCTATTCATCGAAAAGCATTACCAATCAGCCAAAAACTATTCATCAAATGCATTGGATACCATGATACGGATAAGCTTGAGAAACATCGCTAACAAACCAACTATTTATCAAATGCATTGGATACGAGAAGCTTGTGAAACATTACCAACAAACCAAAAATCACTAATCAAATGCATTGGATACCATGTATTTGAGACTTTTTCTCATTTTAATCTTTGAATTAAGAATTATTTTTTATTTAAATTTAGATTGTATTATTTATTTTTAGTTTTTACCATACTAATTTTGAAAATTATGTAGTTTTTTAAATTGGAAAAAGTTAATTAAAATAAATATAAAAATGTTTTAATTTTTAGATAATAATAATTTTATTATTATATTTTGAAAATAATTTCACTTAAAGAAATTATTTAAATATATTATTTTGATTAAATATTAGGTTTGAAAAAATATTTCTTTTAAAAATATATTATTTTGATTAAATATAGGTTGAAAAATAATATATATTGCATTAATTTAACCAAAAATATATAATAATGAAGTCTTATTATTATTTAAATAATAATAATAAGGAAGGCAACATATTTTATACTGGTACAATCTACTTTTGGAACAACACATATTGTAGACATTTTTATGTCGAAATTTTTTTTTATACATGGTATTCTGAAAATGGTAATAGCGGATATAGATGTTAAATTCACCTCCAAGTTTTGAAAATCTTTCTTTAGAGGAATGGGGACCAGCTTAATTTCAGTACTACTTATCACCCCAAACTAATGGGAAAATATAAAGAACCAATCAAATTATGGAATACATGTTAAGAATGTATGTCATGGACATACGTACTAAGTGAGAAGATTTCATGCATTTAGCAGAGTTTTCTTATAACAATAGTTACCAAGCTTCTATAAAAATGAGTCCTTACGAAGCCTTATATGGGAGGAAATGCCATATGCCTCTTAGTTGGAGTTAGCAAAAAGATAGGTTGATCCTAGGACCAGATGCTTTATAATAAATGGAAAAAGTGGTTAAAAATATCAGACAAAATCTAAAAACTGCACAAAATAGACAAAGGGTTATGTTGATCAAAAGAGAACAAACAGGGAATTTAAATAGGGAAACATGTGTATATGAAATTTAAACACCGGAATAGCTTTATGAGAGTAGGAACTTGTGCTAAATTAGCACCATGGTTCTACGGTCCTTTTGAAATCCTAGACAGATTCGGTCCAATAGCATATCATCTAGTGTTTCACAACCATATAAACGTACACAATGTTTTTAATGTATCTTTGTTAAAAAAATAAGTTCATGATAATTCTCATGTGATTCATTGGAATTTGATACGGGAGGAACCGAAAGGTTTTTTCCAAGTAGATTTGTTTCAAATATTAGGCCAGAGAGAAACCTTAATCCAAAATCAAGCCATCGCCCAAGTTAAAGTGTAATGGAAGCACTTTACCCTAGAGGAGGTCGCTTGAGAGATGGAGGACAAGATGCGAGAAGCATTTCTGACCTTGTTACAAAAGGAAAATAATTAAAGGACAAACACTAGGGACAATGTTTACTTAAAAGGGGGGGAAGATGTAATACCCCTACATTTCAGTGTTTTAAACATTGACTATTTTAGACATGGAACTATTATTGGATTGAATGGATATAGAAGCCATGTTTGGACTTTTGCGATGATGTAATTATTTTATTATCACTAATATAATAAATAAATTGTTTGGAAAAAAAATCAGAAAAGAACGCTAGAGTTTAGAAGATTTCTTTCCAGCTTGAGAAAAAGTTGTTAGTGGTCAAGTCCACATGATGGGCCTTCCCTAAAATCTCCTAAAAATCCCTAACAGAAAATAATTAAAAATAATTTGATTTAACATGATGGGAGAGAGAGATTATGTTAAATAACTTAGTTGAAGAAAAATATTAAGTAGGGTGGAATAAAGCGTTGCGAGAGAAAAAGACAAGCTTTAAAGAAAAATAAATTATTCTTTTTCAAAAAAACTAAAACAAAAAGGCCTAGGTAAAATGGTTGGTAGACCTTAAAGCAGGGTGTTGTTAAAAATATGTTGGGAAGAAAGCCTATAAAAATAAACCACCAAAGAACCAAAGGGGTTGTTGGTACTTAAGGGCAAGGATATCTTAGCTCGGGGAGTAATAGTCGAGGCAGTTCATGGTCGGGAGGAACGTGCTCAGCTCCTTAATATTTTTCCAAGCCATGATTGTGATTCGATACTTGGTCATATTTTATTATCACAATGAAAAGGTAATTGACATGTAGTAGTGTATTATTGAAAGACATGTTTATTGTATATATTCATTTATGATTCAGTTCTGGATTCCTAAAATATATAAATATATACATATAGATACATTTACCTTATAATTACATTACCAATAGTAGTATGCATGGTTTCGTTATGCATGCATGAAAAAAAGATTATACAAATTATGGAATCTAGATGAAATATTTTGTACATGTATTCATATGAATTGGAAGATAAATATTTATATATAGGAATTTAAAGGAATCGACAAATTCTGAAAGTTTTATAGATGTGAATTTAAATAAAGAATCATATTGTATGTATACTATACACCTTTGAGGATTTAGTATTGTGCACATATGGTGTGAATTGGAATATGACCTAAGGTGCATGTGGGTATATTTCCTTCCATTTCAATGTAGTTATGTATCCAAAGAGGAATCCATTTAACTAACGTTGCTTAGTGATATAAGTGAAGAAAAAAATATATAATAAGAAAATTGTCTATCAGGCAATTGAAATAGAATACCAAAACATTTATAACAAGTAATATACAACTTTATTCTTTTCCAAACCATAATAATTAGCCAGAATTCTAATAATTCTGAAAGGTGTAGTTACAAGTAAGGAGATGAACGAATGAGAAATTCGGTGATATAAATCTCGTGTGGATATTTTATTATAATGGCCTTGTAACTATAATTAGGAGGACCTATAGTTCCACATCACATAACTACATGTTAGCTATAGGTTCCAAAAGGTATAGACTTGTAACCGACAATTTCAATTTATACACCTTCATGGGAAAATTGTGGTTCCTAGACTGTAATAGTTGAACATAAAATGAAAAAATGGTAACCAAAGTTATATGGCTCATAAGTATATATTGAGTAATGAGTATATACAAACAATCGAAAGCACAATGCTAAGTAAGTGGAACACAAAGACTTATAACAAAGAAGCAATCAGAACTTGTGCATAGCCCGAATAAGAATCATTAACATTGTGTATATGAATAAACATAATTATTTATCATTAAGAGCATGTTCTTCATGAATATTTACACATTAACCTTAGTATTAATATGATGTAAGAAAAAGAGGACATAACAACTAAATGTAAATAAAAATGCGAACTTGAATATAAATAGGAATGAGTCAACCAGAAATATTGTTATCACAAGTGGTAAATTTGACATAGAGTCACGGAAACCACTTGTATTAAAACATAAATTGAGTCACAAATGGATAGTGTATCATTGAATGATTCACAAGCAAAGTGAATTGAATGTTATAAGAAGGACCCAAACCATTTCCAAATATTTTCATTGAATTGAAAGATAGAGAAACAAGTAGTGGCTACAGACTAATTTGAGTGTATAAGTTTTGCATTGCCGAGGAACTAGTGTTCCTTTGAAGTCCAAACCCAAAATAATTTTTCATAAGAAATCAAACAAATAAGCCATTCTTAGCCTATGTATTTATGTTTAGATAAGGGGCTCAACCCTTGATAGCCATGGACTCAATAGAAACACTGGCTAAGGAATACCAGAGGCACAGGTGAATACACATAAGGTAGTTGAATGGAGTGGGAGATCCCAACCTGGAAGGGAGATACTCAAATTAGTTTATGAAAACCACTTGGTATAGGGAAAAACGAACTCGGCACTTGATAAAGAGATTACAATTTCATGTGGGTACCTATCAAGGAAACCAACAAAGAAAATAAAGAGCGATGAAACTAGATTGCAAGTTGAGGCAACAACTTAATGACTAGTAGAATTGAAATAAAAGGAAGAAAAAAACACGATTTACCTATGTGAGGATTTCATTGGGTATTCCTTTGCGCTTGGGAAAATACACCAACAATAAGTGAGACTTGGAAACCCTTGAGGTAACTCTACTAAGAAGAAAACAATGGATATAATCAACAAAAAGTGGAAATTCGTAAGATAAATAACAATTCTAGTTCTAAGTGTTGAGTATTAATTCCTAATGAGAAAACAAAGGACTGGAAGGAATTGGAGAGCAATAACTAGGGTGTGCTCAAATCATAAATGGGAAAACCAATGTGCTACATGTACCCTTTCTCAAAAAGTTTAAACCCTTAACAAACCCCAAACTCAACTATATTACTCAGAAGATTATTGAAACCCTAACTTAAGGTGTCGATGACAGAGATAGGGTATTACCATACGAGTGTTGAAACAGAGGCGGATGAGATAGCATACTCCACGAGTAAGAGCCATGACTTCACCTAAACACAGAAAGGTAGAGGGAAAACTAGATTAAACCCAACAGGAACGAAAAAGGGAAACCACTCTACAAGACATTGTGAAAGTATAAAATGTGGAAACACAAGGAGCAAGAGCGCACATACCTAAAGAGAGTACAAAAATGAAAAATGCATTCTAGAACTTAATTCAGGGCATCAAGCCATAATCACTCTAGAAGGGGCCAAAATCCTCCATAGAAAAACAAACAAGGTAACGCATAAGAGTCTAGCATCTAAGAAATAAACAAAACATTAATATTCTCCAAAATAGAGAGATAGCCTAATTTATTAAATGTATAAGAACAACAAATAGGGTAATACCTGGAGCGAATGTATTCTAGCGCGTGGAAGGATCCTACACACTAAAAATTACAACTAACCCTCACAAAGACACCGAGTTGTGCAACGTTTAGGTCACAAGGAAAATCAAATGACAAAGTGAGAACTAATGAAAAATAGGGTTAGTCAATTTGAAACCCTAATCATTTTCCACATCTAGGGTTAGTCAATTTGAAACCCTAATCATTTTCCATTGTTAGATGTGGGTGATAGACCAAGGTCGTCAATAGTGCTACCAGGGATCCATGTGAATTTCACATAATCACCCTTGTGTGGTGCCAATCTCAGACGCCAAGTGTGTAGAAAAGGTCTACATGGCTTCCACGGCCCCACTTATATTCCCTATGCCAAGTTACCAAGGCGAGGTGGATAGTAATAAACATTGTAACAAACCTCATGTCATACCATATATATATATATATATATGAAATAAACGAGCATAAATGTCACACCATTGATAGGACCCCTGCATCGGGTTAATAAATATCCTTTTATAAAGATGAACCTAGAAAGATAATGTAAAACCTTTGAATTAAGAGGTATAATGTAAACCCATATTATGTGGTAAGAGAATCATTTTAGCAAACGAAATGGGAGGTTATATTAACGATGTCTATGACCACACTCTGGAGAAAACAAATTATGTGTTTAGAATAATAAAATAATGGTGAGATTAGGTCATTACAAATAATGGAGAACAGGAGAAATAAACTTTTATATACAAAAAGAGAGCGACTAGATTACTTGAGCAAACGATAAATTATATATGGAGAGGGATCACTTTTTAGAATATAAATTGCAATAAGAGATGATATCCATAGACATCTAAACCAGAATTGTAAGAGTTGTTGCAATACTAAAATATATTAAAATATATCAAGGAAAAATTGAATTGTATCCCTTAAAGACTTAAGGAAATAAATATGGTATTATTAAACAACAAATATCAGTAAAAAAAAAATGTATGTGGATTCAGGTATGTTCATATATTCAAATACTTAAGTTAAAATATATTTTTTACTTAATTGCATTATATTTTTAATTTATTTAATAATTTAAATTGAAATATATTAAAGTTGAATGGGGGACAACGGTTCAAGATGGGGTAATTAATCTTTTCCCACGCAACAATTAATATGAAGAGGGGTGTAGGGGAAGCTATTGTTGGCAAGTAGGATCTGAAGGTTCTAGAACGAGCGAGGAGTATATGTGTTGCTTGGTTTTCTGAGGGCCACGACTGTTGATTTTAGGGAATGGGTTGTGATACGTCGGTGGGAACATCCATTCTTGGAGCGCAGGGTGGCTATCTTTCATAGCCATCCCCTGCCCTCCACTCCGAGAACTTAAAGATGACTAGTCACTTAGGTGCTAATGGTTTCAATTCCACCGAGGAGGTTGTTCTGAGCATATTACTTTGGGACCCTGGTTCATTATGGAAGGTTAATCCTATGGGTAAGCTTCTAGATTTAGGACACGTTGGTCACCAAGTTCGACAAGAGGCCTTCATTTTTGCTTTCGAGGGTTCCTTTCTCACCACTGTGTAGGTAAATATTTCATATTTAATTTTGTTTTATGCTCATGATATTTTTTCTAGAAGGTCTAGTAAAGTCATTTTAGAGGTGCTTGGTGTGTTCTTGGTGCTTGTCGATGTGGTTGATGGTGGAGTCAGAGATCCATTTGCGGCTCATGTTCTTTACCTTTGTCGTACTTCACCTCTGGAGGGTCTACTGGATGGTTATTTTGTAGCCCTAGGGATCTCATTTTCTTATGTGGGGCCCGAGAGCCATTTGAAGTTTGGGGAGGCCTAGAGGAGTTTGTGTCTCTGGTGTTGGCTTGTGACTAGAGAGGGTGGTCGCGGTTACTGCCCAATCAAGGGTGCAAAAGGCAGTTGTAGTCTCATTAGTGAGTATTTTGGCGATACACATTTTACATTCTTCTTTGGTTGGTTATCTAACAAGGAGTCTGCAGTTCCTTCGGGAAGTTGGTTCATTGGGCTGAAAGCTCCACGTGGGAATTGGTTGCGTCCTATATGGAGATTTGTGTAGCACCAATGAGGATGTGTTCGCAAAGGAGAAATTCCTCATGGCCAAGGTTTAGCCTACCAAATGAACCACCGAGACGATGGGGAAGCGGTGGATCAACGGCCCGCCAACTCGCCTAGGAGAGTAGATTTACCCCTTCCCTTTGATTCATCAGGTTACCACATTAATGGTGTAGTTGGCTTGGGACTAACATGATGACCATAACGATATTATTTCTTTTTTGAATGACCTCCAACACAACTAGTGGCATATGATGGAAAGGTTGGTCTTCCTTCATCAAGGTCAGAAGAGGATACAAGATAGGTTGGACCAACTTGACAATAGAATGGCTCATATGGAAGTGCACGTGCACGAAGCTTTTCGTTATCCTCTGCCACCTAGCAATGGTACGGATGACCCTGCTTCAGGTAATTTAGTTGATCAAGGATGATTGTGGGTTGTATTTTGATTCTTGTGCTCTTTTGGTTACTTTAGGCAATTTTCTTGTGGCCTTTAAGTTTCCTTTTGTTTTTGTCATGGTCTTTTTACCATTACCTCATGGCCAACAAGTCTGGTAAGAACAAGGGAGGAAGAGTTTTTCGTCCATACTTCTCACGATGTATCTTTATTATGATTTAATAAAAAAATTGAACTTACAAAAAAAAGTTGTAATTTTGAATTAATATATATATAATATATATATATATTTATTGTAATTTATTTTTTACTATGGTTTGATTTTTATTGGTTTATTATAGCCTTAATTTTTGGTTAAAAACTTAATATAATTTAATTAAAAATTAAATTTAATAATTTTTAAAAATATAATAATATTAAACATTATATGTAATTTTTTGGTCACGAAAGACATTAAAATTATAAAATTAGGTGTGAAGAAATTTTTTACACATAAAGGACAAATATAACCAATGATATGTTTGTAATTTTCTATTTACTTTTAAAAAATCATTATTATAATCAAAATTATTTATTAGATTATTTTTTTAATATATAATTATTTAAGTATTATTAAAAAATAATGTTCATAAATAAAATACAATGATATGGATAAGCTTCATAGCATTATCAACCCACCAAAAACTATTTGACATTATGAACAAACCAAAAACTATTTATCAAATACATTTGGATAAACTTGATAACCATTACCAAGAAACCAAAAACCGTCATATCCATGGGATACAACCCCATAATAGCATGCATTGTGTACCATGCCACAATAGTTGAGATTTTTTATCCATCCCATCCAAGAAACCAAAAACCAAAAAACATCATATCCATCCCATAATAGTATGCATTGGATACCCTGGCATAATAGTCAAGAGTTTTTATAATTTAATTTTAGCAGATGTTTCGATTATAAATTAAATTTTTTATTTATATTTTAACTTTATTTAAAAACATACATGTGAGAATATTTTTTCTCCTTTAGCAAAAAGTCGAGTAATAAATAACTTTAATGCTAAAGTCAAGTAATAAATAACTTTATTATTATTATATTTATGTAAAAGTCAAGTGATAAGTAACTTTATTATTATTATATTTATGTAAAGTCAAGTGACAAGTAACTTTATTATTATTATATTTATGTAATGAATAATTTTATTTAAATAATAATTATAAAACATAATTTTTTTATAAAATGTATATGGCAAAGAAAAAAAAATCATATTTTATATATATATATATATATATATATATAAAATGAAACTCCAATTTTATTATTTAGGTAATAGTAAAATACTTTACAAAAACTTATTTCAAAAGTCAATCTTAGGCCGTGGTAAATAATGTTTATCCCAAAGAGCTTATTAGTATAAACTTTTAAGATAATTTTCATATGTAAAAATATGTTTTGGGTACAAAATAAGTGTATTAGACACTTTTTAGGATTTTGTCTTAGCTTCGACCTATAACACAATGTTTAAGCTGGGATATAGGACAATGGATGACATATTGGATTAGCATGAGAAAATGACACGATTAGTCATCCATTTAAATTTAGCTTATAAAATATTTAATTATATCAAAATTTAATTTTAAATAAAATAAAAAATTAATTAATATAACAATATTCTTTTTATTTTAAGAGTGACTATAATAGTTATGCACTTTGCAATTCTTTTTGGAAAATCTTCTTGTTGAGGTTTATTCCTAAGAATCCCTCAGTCTCAACCCGCTCCTCCCTAATACCCGATCCCCATCTATAGTGATAGATCCCTCTATTGATCTTGGCGAATGGAAGCCTCATGAGGGTGGGCAAGGGGGTCAATCCCTCCAACCACTATGTCAGGTTGCAATAACAATCTGCATCAAATCCCCAAAAGGCCAAAATAAGTGATGCCATGGAGTAAAAAATGGTTGATATTATTGAGTTGTCTGGCCGCATATTCCTTGAAGGTTGCCAACACATGTTTAGCAAAAGCCACAGAGACCACTAGATTGCAAATTCCCCCGCAAGGCTAAATTCCTAAATCGAGCACATGTGGACACACATGTTCATTTGCAAATTCATAGGAGTTTGGCCAATTGAAAAACATGGCTCCATTGGATTGATTTGTGTTGGAAGTCGAAGGCCCATTATGAGTTAAAACTTGATTCATTCATGGACGAAGGCCCCTACTTCTTTAAATCTGCAGGGATCTACATGCACCAATGGGTCAAGTGTTTTAACCTAGATAAGAAAGATTTCCCATGGGCTCTTGTGTGGATACGCTTCTACTCGCTCCCCCAAGAATACTGGCACTTCGAAACCCTAGCAGAGATTGGCAACAAACTTGGAAATTTTTTATGTCTCTCAAAGCAAACTAAGCAAGGAAGGCACACCTCCTACCACGATCTATATGTACATGAATATCCCTGGATCCATCCTGGAAGCCATATGATTAGAATCAGAGGATATCGATTGGATACAAATTTTATATTATGAGCACATCCCTTTCCGCTGCAGGAAGTACCATGACCATGACCATATATTTCAGGACTACCCTCTCAATTCCCCCAATAAAATTCCAAGTGAAGCAACATCCAAGGATGATGAAGGGTTCACCAAGATACCCTCAAAGCATTGACACAACAACAAATCCAACTACCCCAATGCTCCCAAAAGGAAAACTACTAGTAATAGCTTCAATGTGTTAGCAGATCTACAAGAATATCAAGAAGCCCCATATCAAATCCCAGCTAAGGAAAATACCCGAGAAGGATTTGGACAACAACGCATGGAAGAAGGAACAACTCCATCCAGCTCCATTATCAGCCTAAGCCCTAGGCAATGTGGAAGAGAACATCCCCTGGCTAATAAAGGATACCAGCATGATGGAAGACGAATATTTAATGGACATAAAAGGTCTAGACCTCTTGGCTTTAGAGGATGCATGTAAGAGGAATTACTTAGACGTGATTCCCGCACAAAGATCAACCCTCTTGTGGTGGCTTTACAAAAAGGAAAAGTTTCACATCAATTGGGTGCATGCTCCATCTCGAAATAATCCAAGAAGAGAGTCAAATAATTAAAAAAGAGAGGGAGGAAAACAACTCTCCAACACATTAAATCGCTTGGAAGGAAACTAGTAAAGTCTGGTCAATATAATCATATCTCAGAGATATATTCTTCATCCCCATCTCTTTTCTCAATATGATCATATCATGGAACATTAGAGAGATGAATAGTCCCTCCAAGAAACATATACTCTGGCGAAGGATCTATCAGGATACTCCATCAATTTTGTTCATCCAAGAAACCAAATGCTCAGGTTCAGAGTTCAACAGAATAATCTCTCGCATCTGGCACCATGCTAAGACCATTGTTGTAGACATAGAACGTGCTTTGGGTGGACTTGGAATTGCATGGAAACCAACTCAAATCTTCCTAGGTGAGTTGGATCTATTCCCATCAATAATCTCTATATATTTTCATTTCTTAGGGACAAACTTGTAATGGTTTCCTCTCCAATGTATATGGCCCTCAAATTCCATCCAGAAAGATTACAATGCTTCATCATTTAGACACACATAAGTCGAAGCTCGACAACCGAAAGTGGATAATAGGTGGAGATTTCAACATGATCACCTCCCTAAAGGAGAAAAAAGGAGGGAGAAGACATCTAGAAACATAGTTTGAAGACATTAAAAGTTTTATTGAGGAGAATGATCTAGTGGATTTGCAAACCACCAAAGGCCTTTTCACATGAAATAATAAGCAAAGGAGCAAAGCCCAAATTTCTTCTTGTCTTGATTGCTTCCACGCCTCTTAATTCCTCATCATTATTGGACTAGAAATCACTATGGAAATCTTGGCAACGTTGGCTCCAACCATTGGCCCATTTTCCTAGCCTCGTTCAATATAGGAAAACTGCACAAAAGACCTTTCAGGTTTGAACAATTTTGGCTCGCTGATACCACAATCATCAGCAAGATCCAAAACTGGAGGCAAAATGTTGTTTCTCCAAAGGGCTCTAAGATGTATATTTTCCAATAGAAACTAAAACAAATGATGCTCAATCTAAAAAAGTGGAATAAAGAGGAGTTTGGCAATATCTTCCAAGAGAAGCACGGGATTGAAAAAGAAATGAAAATTCTACAACAATAAATTATCACTACTCAAGACTCAGAGGACAAAGAATCTACGCTAACCACCAATCTAGAGGAGCAATATAAGCAAGAAGAAATGTAATGGAAGCAAAAATTGAGAATCGGGTAACTCAAATAAGGAGAACGAAACACACCCTTCTTCCATCACTCAACCATCGAGGACAAATCAAACAATCTTGAAGACATTGTGCTCACCCTCAAATTTGGGCCTAATAACCCCTTCCAAAGCCCTCTCCTCAACAAAATTTGGAAATTAACCCTCAGGATTTTGGTCTGGGCTATTTGGAAGGAACACAATCAGCAAATTTTCATTGAAAGAAATGCCAACCTCAACAACCTCTAGATCCTAATTCACACACAACTCGAAGAAATAGACTTTCTATCTCCCTAGGATGTAAAGAATATCCCTACCCTCCCTCAAGAGAAATAGATCCTCCACTAGTTAGGTTGCTCCCATCCTCTCACTACTATGGCATGTAAATCACATGAAAAAAACACTATCTTTTTTGCCACCAACATTACAAATTAATTAACTTTCAAATTATAAAAAAAATCATTTTATATTAATTCTAAATTATATGAAATTTTTATTTCACACTAACCCTCAATCCTAAATTAAAGGTGACAATCATTTTATATTGATTCTAAATCATATGAAATTTTTATTTCACACTAACCCTTAATCCTAAATAAAATGTGACAACTATTTTATATTAATTCTAAATTATCTTAAATTTTTATTTCACACTAACCCTTAATCCTAAATTAAATGTGACTTATTTTTTTTATAAAAAAATATCTTAGTACATAGTTTAAAATGATGCTAAATACCAAGTACTTAGCTTTTTCACTTGCATTGCTTTAATTCGGGTTCACTAGCTTTTACCAATAGTTAAGTGTTATCTCATTCCAATGAAAATTACTTTTAGAAGTTAAAAATTACTTTTAGAAGTTCTATTAGGTGTGTAGTTTAATTATTTAATATTTTGGGTTTTTTTTTATTGTAATTTGGTAATGTAATTTTTGGTGATATTGTGAATTTTAGTTATTTAAAATGTATTTTTGAATACATGAATGAGATCAACACTATAAAAAAGTTTTGGGATATTTAGAGTATGCAGATTACACATCTCAAACTTACGATTCCAACAAATTCCTTTCATATTTTAGACAAAATCGACTTGAAAATATTGTTAGGTCCCTATAATACTAGTGATTACCCCATTAATATTCTAGTTGTATCCCTTATTAATATTGTTGTGCCCCTATTGTCCCCATATTGTTATTATTGTGCCCCATAGAATCAATCCCTCCATTGTTATTTTTGTGGCTTTATATTATTATTGTTAGGTCGGCTGGGTTCTATTGTGACTCCTTAGACTCCTATATATAGAAAGGAGGTTTTGTCATTTGAATCATCCAAGAATCATTCATTTGTGTAATGTAAAGGAGGTTGCCCCCTCGAAGAGGCTGAATTCTAAGGCGTTGATCTAACTTTTTTATCTTTTTGTGAGTTGGTTCCATAACATTTGGTATCAGAGCCTTGGATTCTAGGGTTTCGCTGCTCCGAACAGGTCATCGTGGCATTTTCGCTATAACTTTTGTTCTGCGACGTTTCAAAATCACAAAAAAAACCCATTTGAGATGAAACTGAACCTTGGGTCCAAATTTCATATATTTTTGCATTATATTTGCGGATATATGATCTAATGAATTTGGTCTTTTTGCAGACTCTTGAATTACATTCCAAATAGGTGACCTGGGGAAAATCGTCATAACTTTCTCTCTGAGAATCGGATTGAAATTTCATAACAAGGTCTAGAAAGAGGATGGATTGTAGTTTCTTGTATATATTTTCAGAGCCAAAGGTCGAAACAAGGACATGCAGCATGTCATACAAGTTCCCTCTACTGAACTAGTCTATAATCAGGTCACTGTGGGAGATCTGACATAACTCTTCCTTGGAGAATCCAATTTGGATCAGAATGGTGGCATTGAAAAGAGGACACAGAGGGCTACTGCAAGTCGCAATTTCAGAACTGAATGATCCAAAATTACAAAGATACATCAGAGGCAATATCGAGCTCCTACAAATTAAAAAAAGGTGTGTAGATTTTTTTAAATTTTTGCTTAAGCTTGGTTTGAAAAATTATTTTGAAGGAATTCAAAAGGCATAGTAGAGAATTATTATCGGTAACTGATGCCCCAAGGAAAGAAAATGCAAACACCTAGTAAGCAACCTGAAAGCTCTACCATGACTCATGAAGAAGAGGAAGAAATGCTACATGATATCAAAATTACAAGACCAAGTGCAACAAATGTCACTCTCACAAAAGCTAACAGAAGCTAATATAATGGCGTGGAATCTAAGATAAAGGGCGTGGAAGCTAAGATGAATGGCATGGAAGCTAAAATGGACGATTTCAAGATAGATTTGAAGACAGATTTGAAGATAGGCATGGCAGATTTGAAGACAGATTTGACAAATTTTCTAAAAGTAATACTTACTAATGGTGAAAGGGTAGTAAAGGAAACTCACGATGCGAACAAAAGAAATGTTAATCATGATTTCATAGACTCTAATGTTGGATCGAAGACCCATCATATTCCAAAAATCGATATGAGGAAGTTTGATGGTAAGGATACCACAACATGGATATTATAGATGGAGCAGTTTTTCGATCTCAATAATGTGCAAAACACACAAAAGGTATGTATTGCAACTTTATAGTTGGAACCAAATCAGTTTGTATGGTATCAATGGCTTTGCTCTCGTAAACAAATTATCACTTGGGCAGTTTTTATGGAAGAATTGAAAGCACATTATGAGGATACAAAAAGCAATACTTTTTTTAGCCAATTGATAAGTCTCAAACAAAAGGGTTCAACAATGGAGCACATTGAGGAGTTCCAAAAATTGAACATGAGGGTAAAAAATATTCCAAAGGAGCATAGGATTGATGTGTTCATAGGGACTTTAAAGGATAATATCCAAGATGATGTTCACCTTTGGGAACCTGATTCATTAGAGAAGACATTCAGGTTAGCAAGAAAATGGAAAGCAAAATTATGGCAACCAGGTAGCATACCACTCACAACTATAAAGATGGAAGTGTTTTTGCCCCTAGTCTTCCACAACCTATAAGGTTGACACCACAATATTTGGAAGAAAAAATAGCAAAAGGGCTTTGTTACAGTTGTGATAGCAAATACACTAAAGGTCATAAGTGTGCTGAGAAGAAATTATTCTACATAGATTGTGAAGAGGAAGAAGAAAAAGGAGAAAGAAAGGTCAAAAGAAGAGGATATACTC
>APFE030962344.1:22921-72253 GCA_000404065.3 Pinus taeda | reverse complement strand
CCTTTATATTATTATTGTTAGGTCAGCTGGGTTATATTGTGACTCCTTAGACTCCTATATATAGAAAGGAGGTTTTTTCATTTGAACCATCAAAAAATCATTCATTTATGTAATGTAAAGGAGGTTGCCCCCTCGAAGAGGCTGAATTTTAAGGCATTGATCTATCTTTTCTATCTTTTTGTGAGCTGGTTTCATAACAAATATACACATAAAAGGATCGAAACATAGAAGAGTCAAGGTATAAAATGAGTTATTGTCATTTTCTAGACCCCTACCATTAGTTTTAAAACTCCAATTTCTAACATATTTTACATTACAAATAAATGAATGTTAAATTAAATTAGATAAAAATAAATTTATTCTTAAATTTATTTGAAAATATTAATAATTTTATAATAAAAAATTGAAATTTAATAAATATTGAAATTAAAATTGAATTCATTTCCGCAAAAAATTAATGTTTAATCCAAAAATACTACTAAAAAAAAAAAACAGATATTTTATATTTAAAAAAAAAGGGAGGTCACCAAGAAAAATTTAGAAATGTAATTTTGAATGTTATTAATGGCGTAGGTCATAATTTCAAATCTACCACAGTGTCGAGAGTAATCAAATCACAGTTCACTCTAAAAGAGGTTTGCATCTCGGTAGATTTGATCTCTCCTTGTGCTTGCTTAGATTCTGAAGTTAAGATGGATCTAGGTGGCTTAATTATTATCTATAATAATAATATTATTATAATTATAATTTTTTAATTTAATTTAAATTTAAATTTTTTTCATGTAGTTTGAACCCAGTCAAATGTTATATAATTTATAATTTAATTTGTTTTTTTTATTTTATTTATCTATTTTTAATTTTGTCTTGTTTTATGTAATTTGACCAAGTCAAAATGTTTAACAGGACAAGACATTATAACTTTTCTTTCACACTCGGTTGGAGAGTGCCTCTCAGCGCAATTATGTTAGTTTTTTTCTCCTTATTTTTTTCCTTGTCACAGGTGATAAGGGTTATCATAACATGACTTAGTTGTCAACTACCCTGTAAACAAATGGGAAAATAGACATTGTTTCTACAATGTAGTTTAATTATTCCAAGTTTTTTTTTTTTGCCACAATTTGGTGACACAATTTTTGTCCAGATCATGGTTTGTTGTCATTTAAATTTTATTTTGAATGTATAAATGGATTTAGCACCCTAAAAAACCTAGAGCACTCAAACTATGCAGATTTCACAACTCAAACTTGTGATTCCAATAAATCCCTATTGGGTTTTACGAAAATTTGACCAAAAAATATACACAGAGAAAATCCAAAACCTAGAAAAGTTAGATTATGGCTTATTTCCACACACTAAAACTCTCTTTACATTATCTATTCAAAAAAATTATTGTCAAAATATGAGTCTATCAAAAATTTCCCTAAGATCCCCTGGATCTCGATGATGGATGACAGATCAAGCGCATTAAATAACTTCATGAATATCTCCCAAACTAGCACTTAGCAAGCCTTTTGTGGTGCCATGCGCTTGGGAAATAGAGGTGGTGGCAAACCCAACATCTCCCGGCATTTATGGTGGACTACAAGATGGTATGCTCATCTTGCCGCCTAGTGAGAGGACCTCTAACTTATATTGAAATTCCCTCAGAACATGTGTAATCCTCCATTGTAACAGTCTATAATTAAGTTCCAGAGTAGTTGGAAGTTATAAATTTGGATAAGGAGCTGGGAGCTAAGCTCTGTAACATAAATCATGGTGAGAAATTTGAAGGCCAGCTCAAGAACATACTTGGTGTGTGAGTGGGGTCACCCACACAAAGGATATCATGGCAGAGAAAGACCTCCCCTCCCACCTTAGCATCGGTAGGGAGATGACCATTTTGATTGCAGCGTCCCCCAATATTTATGTTGAATGGTTGCATACGTGAAGGCACAAGAATCTAGTGTGACAAGCCACCATCTTTGGGCTCTAAGAAAGCTAATTTGTGATCGCTTCAAAGACTAGGAGGACGTGAATGTGATGTTGGAAGAAAACATCTTGGACATGGATATTCCACCTACATCATGCCAAGGTGGCCTACCAATGCATCAATGGGCTTCTAGGAATGCAACTTAGAGGCTCAATGTTGCCCTCGATAGACATAATTGCACATTCTCCCCATCTCTCTTCAATTTAGACAACAACATCGCATGACTGGCAAGGTGGTCCCTCACTGAGGCATCATAACACATGCAGTGATCCCAAGGCATCTCAGGTTGGAATGGGTCCCTTTAGTGCCAAAAGTGGTCACCATAATAGTCCAGGGGTCTCATCTCTCCATCAACTCTTAGCACAACCAGCGTCTTCCCGCCAACCAACTATAATGGTGCACCCTCTTCCCAATGACATTGATTACTACAAGCCATGCCCAATTGTTGAGGGAGTCTGACTCAGGCACTAATTGAGGTTCACATGGATTCTAAGGTAGCCTTCCTCATAGCCACATATTCCTATGTTTCTGCCTCTTTCTGCTTTTTTTTCATGATTCCTTTTGTAACCTTGTTGTGGTTTCCCTTTGTAATGTGGTTTTACGGTTTTTTAATGTGGTTTTGTAGTCATCTGGAAGACCTCAAGTTTCTCCTTAATGTGTTGTGGCCTCGTCCCGCTTATAGCATTTTATCTAGTTTTCAAACTCTAGATCGTGATCATGGTTGTATTTTGTAGAGCCACTGAGCTCTCATGAATGTAATTTTTGTCCATCGGTATTATAAAGATTTACTTACAAAAAAAAAAAACTTAAGGTATATACATTATCATAGCACACTAACACATTATTCATAAATTCTCTCAACCTTTCAACCACTCATACTCAACATAACAACAACATTGTTGGAGAAAATCTTTCATCCAACTAAGATCTAATGACCTCCCAAAAAACACACAAGGTTTTTGATGTAGAGATAAACTTTATAATGATCAATAATAAGAAGAAATAAAAATAACAACCACATCATTTCCTATGAATAAGTATCACAAATAAGACAAATATGAGTTAATAATTTCAAAACTCCCATTTAATAAGTAGTTGTCACAATCACTATCAACTCAAGTTTTTATCAACATCTATTACTCTACAACACATGTTCCCCTAAATACTAAAGGTGCTCCCCATCAATGAAATACATATTTTGGTTCAATTAGGGACTTGCCACTTGTAGACATCATCAATTATAGAATTTCATATAATGGATTAAACATCCAATGGAATACATGGGTTCCTAACCACTATGACTGTCTAACTAGTGAAAGTTCTTTAGATATATGGTTATTTCCACTTTTTGATGAACTCCATGCATAGATGTGCAACCAGTTCCATCAACATGCCAAGAGCTAACGAATGCAACAAATGCACCCACTCTTGTCTAACTCTCATCCCTTAAGTCTTACCTTGTTTTGATAAACAAAAAAACTCTCTTTAGATGATCTATTCAACAAAATTATTGTGAACATATGAATACATCAAACTTTTCTTTAAGATATACACGTTATATTATCACACTAACTCACTATTTGAGAAATTGTCTCAACCTTCGAACCATTCATAACTTCAGAACAATATTGTTGGAGAAAATATTTTATCCAACCAAGATCTAATGACCTCCCAAAAAACACACAAGAAGGTTTCTTAGGTAGATATAAACCTTGTAATGATAAATAATAATCACAATCACATCATTTCATGTGATCAAGTATGACATATAAAACAAATAGGATTTAATAATTTCAACACTCCCATTAATGAGTACTTGTCCCAATTAGTCTCAACTTAGGTCTTCATTAACATCTAGTCCTCTGCAACACATGCTCCCCTAAATACTAAAGGTACTCCCCATTAATAAAGTTTTTATTTTGGTTCAATTAGGGACTTTCCTCTTGTAGACATCATCAAATGTAGAATTTCATATAAGGGGTCAAACATCCACAGGAATACATGGGTTCCTAACTGTTACAACCATTTATCTAGTAAAATTCCTTTAGATATATAGTCCTTTAAAATTTTGATGAACTTCCTTAGATGTGTAATTGGTTCCTTAAACATTCCAAGAGCTATCCAATGCAACAAATGCACTCACTCTTGTCTAACTCCCATCTCGTCTTACTTTGTCTTACAAAAAAAAAAAAAAAAAAAAAAAAAAAAAAAAAAAAAAAAAAAAAAAAAAAAAAAAAAAAAAAAAAAAAAAAAAAAAAAAAAACAAAAAAAAAAAAACAAAAACAAAAAAAAAAAAAAAAAAAAAAAACAAAAAAAAACAAAAAAAAAAAAAAAAACAAAAAAAAAAAAAAAAAAAAAAAAAACAAAAAAAAAATACAAAAAAATAAAAAAAAACAAAAACAAAAAAAAATACAAAAACAAAAAAAAAAAAAAACAAAAAACAAAAAATATATACAAGCTTATAATCCCTAACATCACCTTACGCTACAATATATGCCAACAAATGCACTACTTCGACTACATTTATCCCTCATCTACCTTATTGCAAACCATATATATATAATATATTATATATATTATATATTAAATATATATCTTATCTATATATCTATATATATATATATAGATATATAGGTAGCTAGTCTCTGCCACTTAGTTTAAATATAGCTAAATTAAAGTAAAAAACAAGATTTAATTTTATCATGTGACATATTGAGAAACTTATAATGAGTATATCCTTTATAATAGTTTTGAGCAATTGTCTGGAAAATTTTCAACTACTCATCAAAATTAGATGTAAATTAGTTATTTATTATTTAAAAGTCTCACAGCTACTCATGGTTGTCAATATTTAACTATAGATGAATATGGTTGGCCATGATAACCATGGACAACCATTGTGCCTCTTAGTCATTGTTGAGATGGTTTAAGCATGGATGAATATGGATATGTTGTTGCCCATGATTTACCATTGTTGAGCTTATTTGACCATCGTTAACTATGGTCAACCATGGGTGATTATGGATGAACATGGTTGACCATGGATGACTTTGGGCTAATGTGTTTAAGAGTAGTTGTTAATGTTTAACTATAGATGAATATGGTTGACAATATTGACTATAATTGAAAATGTGTTGTCGTTGCTGCAACACCCTCCAAAATTTTGGCCTACATCCAAATTTTGGAGCCTACTTTGATTTCGCATGTTGTCATCACAAATATTAAGAATCATTGCATGTGTTTTCTCTATGTGTTCTAGTCCCATTTGTGAGAAGATTAAAGTGTTGTCTTCTAGCATGTTAAGTGTTGCACTTGTTGTTAGTCATTGTAAAGTTGTTACATTGAGGAAAGTATGTTATTAATGTGTTCTAAGTGTTCCTCATTGTGTCTTCAAGTAATCTAAGAGTGTGATCATGTTCAAGTATTTATTTTGTTCAGTCTCATACCATTTATCAAACACTTAGTAAAAACTGGGAAAACTCATTGGTCATGCCATTCAACCTCATCCAGCCCTCATGGAATGTGAACTGTGTAGTCTGAGTCCCCAAGAAGTAGCCTTTTCTCTTGGCATTGCACAATGCATAGTCTCTGCCTCCTAAAATTGTTCACTTTGTAATCTTAATGCTCAAGCCCAACCCTTGAGCTCTAGAACTGTGCAATCATCCCCTCTAGTCAGGCCTGAACTGTGCATTACGCAGTCTCAGTCCTCAAGCCTCAACCTTGAGCTCCTGAACTATGCAATTGCGCAATCACCTAGCCTCCATTTACTTCTAACACTGCACAGGGGGAAATCTTAGTTCTCAAGCCCTCAAGCTGGCTTGTTGAATCGCTCAACTACGCAATCCAACATGAAATTCACATTGCAAAGTCGCAAGGCTCAGTCTTGACCCTTAAATGCGTGAGCTATAGAATTGCGCAGTTCCTGAGCCTCTCTCTAAGCCTGCCATCTAGTTTCAGCTCAGTGGATTATCATGCAACATCCTAGACTAGGGGTTTATTGGGTTGATGTCGCCTTGTCATGAGTGAATTGCAGTCACAGGTACTCTATCATGCTATGACAAAATGATGAAGAAGGAGATGGAGAAGGAGACCATGCTAGAAGACACCTTACTAGTTGCAAGGACAAGAAGATCATCAAATTGCGACAATAGCTCAAGATCCAGATAACAGTGAAGACTCCTTGTCTCTAAGCCATACAAAGGTGGAAGAACAGATCATGTTCTGTCTTCAAGAATACACAAAGAAAGCAGCAACAAAGAATGGCTTGACATTTCCATGTCATCGCGTAGTCCATGTCATAGGTTCCATGTCATGAGTCATCATGTGCCACATCATTTGTGGATTATGTAAGTTCTTAATCAAAAATGAATTGTAAAGTGGAAGTCCAAAGGACATGTACATAATGTGAAGATTCATGTAAGAGTCGAAAAGTCATAGGGAAGTCAAATAGTCATGAGGGTAGTCTAAGAGTCACAAGGGAGGTGAAGGAGCACCTCATTTTTTATATATACACCCTCATTGTACAAGAAAAAGACTTTTCACCTTGACTTTTCCCATAAGGCATTAGAGAGACAAAGTACTTTTGGGGAGCAAGTAGTGGATCCATTGCTCCACTATTGGAGTAAGTGGTGTTCATTTTATTCATGCATCTTGGGACTTTTATTTAATATGTAAAGCATGATGGCCAGCACGTTTTTGATGCATGGATTATGAATATTTGTAATATTGTTCTGTAAATGTTTATGATTCATGTTTGTTTTCACCTGTACTAAAGTAGTTGAACTATTTCGATTATTTTAGCGCTTATCATATTGAGAATGTGTTGTAGTGGTTGTAATGATCGTCTCATCTTTGTGGATGATTATGTTGGATGTTAGAAAAATACTTCATGTTTGTGTATATCTCTACTAGGGTGGTACTATTACCTCTGTCTTAGAGGTTCACTTTCTCCTCCCTCCATAGTATAAGAACCTTGATGCACTTGCAACTGAACATTCACCAACCACACTTACTTGCTTTTCGAAGTCACATATGTGATTCTCTCTATTCCTGATAACTAAATCTAAGGAAAATGTTTAAGTAGATGGTAGTTGGGCCATATTCAGGATGGGGATCCTACACTAAATGGTGTGATACTAGTTGGGACCGCATATTGGGGAGACCCCTTTGAATGTTGGCAGGTCTAGCACTATCAACATTTATGGCGCTAGAATGAGGGAAACCAATTTTTTATGGTTGATAACTCCACACGCCCACATAATTATTCTTCCAAATAAGGCAACAACATTCCTATCACCTCTTTGAATCATATTCCTTAAATATGTGGATCTTCTCAGCTAAGCTCTGAACCAACCTACAAAGTCACCTATGGGCACATCCAGGCAATTCGACCTATAACCCATCGGTTTGTGAAGGCTATCAGATTAACACCTAAATCATATAATATTCCTCATGTTCTGAAGAGAAAAGAAACAACTCCTATTAGTATAATGGTTTCTACAATGGAATATCTTTTTTTTTTCTAATCTTGAAGAGTTAGCATAATTTTCAGATAACACAAAACATCCAAATTAGCTTCCACCTTACAATGAAGGGTATAAGGATAACATTGTGCTTTCAGATGAAATTTTCCACAGGATAGGTGGTCACAAAGAGGCTTCCTCAGGTTTTGAAGAGGAGGAGGAGCACATAGACAACAACATGGTAGACCAAGATCAGGATTAGATTAATCAAGGCCCACTCGCTCTTCTGTGTATTTTCCATATGATGACAAGACACCCATAAAAAGTTGTTAATGAAATATGACCCTAATAAGTCGATTAAAGTGGAAGACCACTTGGATAACTGCTACCTACACCTACAAATGCTCGAGGTATGTTATGATGATGTTGCATATAGACTCTTTCCTTCCACCTTAGTCAGTAGAGCAGTTTTTTTCTATCACAGTCTTCTAGTAAACTAAATTCAGGATTGGAGGGAGTTTAAAAGGTTGTTCCTTGAAAATTTTTACTGACGATAAAACCCCAACCATGTTATTAAAGGAGTTAGGGAATTTAAAGATGGGGGGGAAAGAGGAAGTTAAGGATTTCAACCAAAGGTTCAATCGGATATTGAACAAATTTCCCCATGGATACGAAGCCTCATGACTCGATCACAATTGATTACTATACTTATGCCTTGTCGACAAGCATTTCACAATTTGTGAATAGAGCTACGAAAGAAAATTTGGCACAAAATGTTCAAGAAGCCATCGTTGTTGCAAAAGGACTTGTGTGCAATTGGAGTCATTGTCGATGATCAATCATCTAAAGACTCCAAGGACACTAGAAAAAGGTTTCAGGCCTCTTCAAACAAGGCCAAGGATAAAGAAGCTACAAATCTTGAAATATTGACTAGGACCATCAAGTCTTTGTCCAATGAGTTGGCAAAGTTGAAACAAAGGAAAAGTGAGACCATTGTTAGTAGTAAGCCCCCCAAGTTCAACTTCCTGAGAAGGAGTAATAACAACAACAACAACAGTAGTGAGCCATCTAAGTTTGCATAGAGCTCGAATGTTGTGTTGAATGTTAAAAGCACGGGCATGGACAAATATTATTCTTTTCATCAAGAATATCATTCAGAAAAGGTGTGCCCACAGTGGAACCACAACACGCACACTCTAGTTACACACATTATTGGTATTGTACTTTCAGATGAGCAGAATTAGCAGGCGGAAGAAAAGGAAGAATCCACTAAGGCTGAGGAGACTGCGGGTATTGGGAATGTAGTGAATACTTTCAGCTGTGTTTTCACTACTGAGAAGAAAAATGTTGAAGAACTACCACTAAATGAGGCCCTAGTGTAGAAGAAAAATATTTGATACAAATTGAGAAATCAAGGGCTTGTTTTTTAGCAAGATTTTACGAGGAAAATATTGAAGGTTCACTTGTTAAGAAAAATTACACTGCCTGGGAACTGGGATCAGAACACTCGGGACAAGTATGGAAGTGCTACTACAACAAAGAACACTTATGTCAATAGTAAAAGCAATTCTACCATTCTGGAAGTTTCAAACAAAGTCACTCCTCCAGACTCTTCAACAACGTCTGTTGCATATGAAACATTGGATTACAATATAGTGGAAGACATGAAGAAATCTCATGTGAATATATCAATATTTGAGCTTACAAGGATAGCAAGCTAGTGGGAACTACTTGCCCAACCTTCATCAAGTGATAATTCTTCTTCTTCGTAGAAGGTGTATGGTAAGTCTTCTGGTCCCTTGGAATCAATTGTTAACGTTGTAACATTAGCAACCAACACTCTCTACCCTCTATTTTTATTGAATTTTGAAATTTTCAATTACAATGTCCATAATTGTTTAGTCGATTCAAGTGCATTCCTTAACATAATGCCATTGTTTGTCCCCAAGAAAATCAATGCCAAATGGGATAAAGTGATGCACATATTATTCAGCTGGACAAGTCTCTTGTCTAAGCTACTAGTGAACTTAAGGTTGTCGTTATTCAATTATCATTTGATTACCAAGTTCACCGATGCATAAACATAGCGATTGTGGACATTCCTGAAGCCTGAATCGTATTGCTAAGTAGAGAATGGTCTAGAAAATTACAAGGGTATTTTTCTATTGATTGGTCGCACTTATGGATTCCATACAAGGGCAGGAATAACCAAATCTGAGTAGAATCATATGTTAGAAAATTATACATTACATAGCAATGGAACACATAAAATATTGCATAAATATAAACACATAAAAGTAGAAAGACACATATATACATGGTTCACCCAATTTGGGCTATGTCCACGGAGAAACAGCCAGTCCTTCCTTTTATATTATCTAGCAAAATGAAGGGATACAACCTACAGCAGGTCTGTTGTAATTCCCTCTTCTCTCTCACATAATATCTTCTCTCTTTCTCGCTCAAAAGACAGATCTACATAGCCGCAATACAATTCCCTCATATATAGTGAGGGGTTGCCTTCTAGGGAAAAAAACCCTAAACTCCTGGTTATCACTGTATAACCTACCCAACTCCTACTTCTTACCCAATTCATCCAGAAACCTTTGTAACCAAATCATTTCTTTACTAGCCTCTGTAGCAGCAACATAATCTGCTTCCGTCGTTGAGAGTGCAACAACACTTTGTAGTTTTGAAACCCAACTGATAGTTGTTCCACCTACAATAAACACATACCCTATGGTGCTCCTCCTATTTTCTCTATCACCTGCCATATCTGCATCAACATATCCCTATAGAGCAATGTTTGAACCACCAAAGCATAATGCTTGATTTGTGGTACCTCTCAAATACCTGAGAATCCACTTCACTGCCATCCAATGTTCTTTTCTTGGATTGTTAATGTACCTTCTTACAACTTCCACTGCATGTGCAATATCAGGCCTTGTGCAGACCATTGCATACATTAAGCTTCCAACTACTGATGCATATGGAACTTTAGACATATAACCCATTTCTTCTTGAGTCTTAGGACATGCCTCCTTACTTAGTTTCAAATGGCTAGCAAAAGGTATACTAACCGGTTTTGCATTTTGCATATTAAATATTTTCAAAACCTTTTGTATATACTCACTCTGAGACAATGTTAATCTCTGATTCTTTCTGTCTCTAGTTATTCTCATACCAAGGACTTGTTTTGCAGCACCCAAATCTTTCATTTCAAATGAGTTTGCCAAATTTATTTTGAGCACATTTATTTCCTGCATGTTAGAACCTGCAACAAGCATGTCATCTATATACAATATCAATGTAATATAGTTCCCACCATTTTTCCTTTTGAGATAAACACAATCATCAGAGTGACATCTAGTATAACCTTGTTCAGACATATACCTGTCAAATTTTAGATACCACTACCTTGGAGCATGTTTTAAGCCATACAAGCTCTTCTTCAACCTGCACACTAGTTTCTCCTTCCCTTTTACCTCATATCCTTGTGGCTGCTGAATATATATCTCTTCCTCCAAATCCCCATGGAGAAAGTTTGTCTTTACATATAATTGCTCAAGATGCAAATCTTCAGCTGCTACTAGACTTAAAATAGTTTTAATTGAAGTCATTTTAACAACAGGAGAAAATATCTCATCAAAGTCTATACCCTTTTTCTAGCTTTATACCTTTTTCTACCTCCATCTTCTTCCCTAAACCTGTAAACCCATTTATTCTACAATGTTGTTTTACCTTAAGGAAACCTAACTAAGTCCCAAGTCTGGTTATGTGCTAAGGATTCCAACTCTTCTTTCATGGCTTGCTCCCACTTCTTCTTGGTTTCTACCTACACTGCTTCTTCATAACATTCTGGTTCACTAGAATCAGTCAACAATACATAATATAATGAAGGAGAGTATCGTTTAGGGGGTCTACTTATCCTGGTAGATCTTCTAACACCACTTTCAGGTGTTTGAGGTGCTTGTTGTTGTTGTGGTTGTTGTTGTTGTTCTAGTTGTTGATCATTATAATTTTCAGGCACCTTCACTTTTTCTGTGATCTCATCAAGCACTGTGTATTCTCTGTTTTATTTTTCTTGTTCCTTTTCCTGCATCCGATCCTTATACAAAACCTTTTCATTAAATATGACATCTTTGCTCATAATTATTTTGTGTTTTTCATAATCATAAAAGCAATAACCAAAATCATTAACACCATATCCAATAAAGGTACATTTCTTTGCTTTTGCCTCAAGCTTTGTTCTATTTTCTTTCTATGTGGACAAAGGCTTCACAACCCAAAGTCTTTAAAAAAGAGTAGTTTACCTCTTTACCTGTCCATGCCTCCTCTGGAATACCACCATCCAAGGAACTTTAAGTCCCTCTATTTGTTAGATAAACTTCATTATCTACAGCATTTGCCCAAAATTGTAAAGCCAATCCTGCATGCAATCTCATGCACCTTTCACGCTCCATGATTGTCCTGTTCATCCTTTCTGACACACCATTTTCTTGTGGTGTTCCTAGAATTGTCTTCTCTCTATGAATTCCATTCTTTGAAAAATACCTATCAAACTCTTTGCTACAATATTCACCTCCATTATCTAATCTAAGACACTTCAATCTTTTTCCGGTCTCATTTTCAACCAAATCTTTCCATTTCTTGAAAGTATCAAATACATCAGATTTATTTCGAGTACAATAAATCCAAGTTTTTCTCATTGTATCATCAATAAAAGTAACATAATAATGAGAGCCACCGAGAGATGATACCTGAGAAACTCCCCATACATCTGTATGCACAAGCTCTAATTTTTTGCTCTTCCTTTCTTTCCCAACTCTAAGGAATCTGACTCTCTTATGTTTTCCACAAACACAATTCTCACGGAATTTTAACTCAACATGTTTCAAACCTAGAAACAAATTTATTGAGTGAAGAATCTGCATCCCCTTCTCACTCACGTGCTCAATCCTATGATCCCACAATGTTGTATCTTTTCCTGTAGAGGTTAAATCATTAACAAAATTAGAAATACCATTGCATAAATACAATGTACCAACATTTTCTCCTTTTGCTATTACCAGGGCTCCTTTAGTGACCTTCCAGGTTTTATCTGTAAAAGTAGTTACACAGCCTTCATCTCCCAAACGCCTTGTTGAAATTAGAATTTTCTTCAAATTTGGAACATGCCTTACCTCCTTAAACAACCATTAATTTCCATTCTACTATTTTATGAAAATTTTACCCATTCCAATTATTTTACAGGGTTTATCATCACCCAATCAAACCTATCCAAAATCTCCTTGAACATAATCATGAAAATGTTTCCTATTAGGTGTGGCATGGAATGAGGCCTCTAAATCTACCACCCAGGCATGAATAATATTTTCTAATGAAAGAATCAAAGCATCTTGCAACACTTCACCTGTCACATCCACTTCATGATTGTTTTCTTGTTGCACGTCTCCTTCTTTTCCCTTCTGAGACTTACAGTCTTTCTTCATGTGTCCTTTCTTTCTGCATTTCCAGCACACTATCCCCGATCTGGACTTGGATCTGCCTTTCCTTGACTTACTATGATATCCTGGGATCTTTCCTCTTTCCATTTTTCTTCCCCTAGTCTTTGCAGTCAAAGCATTATCTGATGTCTCACTGGATCTTTTCCATCGCATTTCCTCTCTAAGGATTGCACCAACAACATCACCAAACTTTAAAGTACTATATTTAGAGACAGAGTTACTAATCACCATAACTAAACCATTCCAACTTTCTGGAAATGAGCATAGAAATAATAGCGCCCTAACTTCATCATCAAAAGTTACCCCTACAGAACTTAACTGACTAGTAACTATATTAAATTCATTTAAATGATCAGCAATAGATCCACCTTCTGAAATCTTCCTATTAAGTAAACGCTTCATAAGAAGTACCTTATTTGAGGCTGAGGGTTTTTCATATAGTTTTGCCAATGCCGACATTAAACCCTTTGTTGTCATTTCCTTTGAAATATTAAAGGTTACCGATGCCACTAGGCACAACTATATTGTTCCAAGTGCCTTTCTGTTGAGAATATCCCATTTTATATGTCATACTCATCAGCTTCTTTTTCTTTCCGCTCAATGGTAGGTACAGATCTTTTTGATACATATAATCTTCCATCTACATCTCCCAAAACTGGTAGTTTTGACAGTTAAATTTTTCGACCCTAAACCTACCATCTTCCGCCAATGCTCCCACTCAAACCAAGAACCCTTCTCTCCTACGCGTGTATCAGCCAAATAGACCTTTGCCTCTGATACCAGTTGTTAGAAAATTATACATTACAGAGCAATGGAACACATAAAATATTGCAAAAATATAAACACATAAAACAAAAGAGACACAGATATACGTGGTTCACCCAATTTGGGCTACATCCACGGAGAAACAACCAATCCTTCCTTTTATATTATCTAGAAAAATGAAGAGATACAACCTACAGTAGATCCGTTGTAATTCTCTCTTCTCTCTCACACAATCTCCTCTCTCTTTCTCACTCAAAATACAGATCTCCATAGCTGCAATACAATTCCCTCATATATAGTGAGGGGTTGCCTTCTAGGGCAAAAGACTCTAAATTAAACATAACTTCTACCATCAGATTTCCGCCTAGTGAATGGCCCAGATTGACTACGAAATTACAACATTTTACAAGGCAAATTTACATCTATTTTTAGCTTCGGGGGCGCTGCCCCCAATCCCCTACCAAGGGGCCTCCAAATAATCGTCGTCATCCCCCCTAGACCCCCCTAGCTGTGTACATTTATAGGTGGCATTTTCTCCACATTACGAACTGGGGTCTAATGCGGCGATACCTCTGAATACAGAAGATAATTAAGCTCCACACCCAACATCATACCTTACATGAAACACATTGTCACACCCTTCGAAGGGAAAAACAAGCCAGTTGCTTTCAGATACTTAGTCTTCAGAAATTATTTTTTGAAAATTGACCTTAGCTGTTATATTTCCCAGCCTCCCCTAGTCCCACCAAATACACGGTTAGAACTCCTTCCTAGTCCAACTAGTGGAAATGACTTGTGTATAATAGATATTAGTAGTAGTAGTGTAGGACATAGCTTTGGTATTTTTTATTCTTAGATTTTGTATTTTGAGGATTCAAAGACATAGGAAGGCTCTGCAGTTGGTTGTGTTTGATTAGACCCACAACATAGGAAAGACTTGATCTCTTTCATCTTGTAATTAGAGTGCACCAACATCATCGTAAAATACGAAGCACTTATCTTGGGCCCCAAAAAAGCCATTAACCTCAAAGTTGGGATTCTTAAAGAAATAGGTGGCTCTGATATCGTCATTTGATAGGTACAAAATACTATACATTGCATGTCACCTAATCTCAGAGGTTTTCAGCAGGAGGTACACTTAATTTCGCAATTCCAAGATTTCAATATTTTTTTTCTTCCTAGGAGATGTAATGTGGTTGTTGATGCATTAGCAAATGATGTTGCTAGGTTGTCAGTGCTTAGGGATTTCTTTTCTATTGAGATTCATTACAAATTGTCTGTCCCTGACAATATCACTAATTTTCACATTTTCACTGATGACCAACATATACTACATTTCATTTTGAACGTTGATATGTTTAAGGATGTAGCCATTGACGAAGACTAGCATGACAAAGCATTGCAAGGTGCAGCTCGAGCGAGAAAAGAGAACCCCATGCCTAAGGGCGTGGTGTCACTAGAAAAGGTGTATGACTTTCATAATCACTTCTTCATACTTGTAAATGTAAAAACTCATAGTTCAACTTTGTCGCACGAACATATCAATATTAGCACAGAAAATTATCTAAAGTTTGTTAATCTCAGTGATTGTTGTATGCCTCAAGAGAAGCAAGATTTTATCTATTTTTTCATGCAGTATCGAGATGTTTTCACGTGGACGTATGATGATCTTAAAACTTATGACACACAAATAATCCAACACATTATTCTGATTAAAGAAGGGGCCAAGCCTTTCCAACAAAAGCTGCAAAAAGTTCATCTGGCGCTTAAGACTCTGATTCAAAAATAGCTAAGGAATTCGTTGGACACTCAGATCATCTATAAAGTATGACATTCAACATGGGTTTCCAAATTGGTCCCAGTAAGGAAAACTTCTCGGGAAATATGCCTATGCGTGAATTTTTGAAAACCTTAATCGCGCCTTAGACAAAGATAATTATTGAGAGTCGTCAACAGAATAGATTTTAGAGAAAATATCAAGGTCATCAATGTTTTATTTTCTTGATGGATTTTGAGGTTAGAACTAGGTTCTAGTGTCAGAACCTGACAGACTGAAAACAAATTTTCGAACAAAGTGGGGCAAATTTGTTTTCAGAAGAATGTCATTTGGGTTGGTTAATGTCGGTGCAACCTTCCAACATGCGATGGAAATCACATTTCTTGGTTTGATTAGTCAGAGCATACTGGTGTATCTTGATGATGTCATGGTGTGTTTGAAAAGGAGATCATGCCACTTGCGCCATCTGAAGCAAATTTTTGAGCGATGTCGAAAATACAAGGTATCTCTTAATCCAAAGAAGAGAATTTTTTCAGTGTCCAAGGGAAATCTCTTGGGACACATCATATCAAAAAGGGGGATTAAAGTTGACCCTAAAATGGTTAAGGATATCACACACATTCCCTTCTCAGTGAACAAGAAAGTCGTGCAGTCCTTCTTGGGGAAGATAAATTATCTCCGCAAGTTCATCTTCGATTATGCCAAAATAGTGAAACCTATGCAAGAGACGGTGAAGAAGGATGTAGTATACAACCAGGATAAAAGGGAAAAGGATGAATTTTCCCGTATAAAGTAAGAAATCACAAAAGAACTAGCCTTGTAAATACCAAACTTCAACAAGGATTTCCTTCTCTACACCTTTTCTTTTGATACTTCTCTTGTTGTCGTGCTTATGCAAAAAGATGATCAGAATAATGAGCGGTCAATATCCTTCAAGAGTGCCAGCTTGCAAGGACCTGAGCTTAACTATCCTGCTATTGATAAACATGATTATGTGGTCTACAAGGAGGTGAAACACTTTTGGCACTATATTTTTAAGAACCATTTTATTATCTTTGTCCCACACCTAACAATCAGATCGCTATTTGTTCAACAAGAGTTGGCTGAAAGGAGATCGAATTGGATGACTGGTTTACAAGAATATGATCTCAAATTCAAACCAGTTCACACTATCAAGTGTCATGGTCTATGCCCTCTAGCAACATAAGTAGTGAATACACTAGAGGCGATTCATCTAGATGGGAGTAGGATATTGAGATGTACAATGTGGAGCAATATCCCCCCACTAACATTCCAACCTCTTGGTACATGGATGTGTGACAATATCTTGAGCACGATACTCTTCCCTCTTATTTAATTGCATGACAGAAGAGGGTAGTCATATTGAAAGCTTTATCTTACTAGTTGATACATCGAGTCCTTTTTAGAAAGCACCATAACGGAGTACCACTCAGATGCTTAGAACCAATAGATTCGGAAAAGGTGTTGGGTGACCTTCATGATGGACCAGCCAGAGGACACTTCGTGGGTGACACTACGATGCACAATGTTATGTGGTCTAGCTTTTATTGGCCCACACTTTTAAAATATGCTCATGCTTATGCTCGAAAGAGTTCGGTCTATCAAAAGTGTGCTGACCAAGAAAATAATTCAGCCACCCTGTTGAAGCCTATCACTGTGGGAGAACCATTTCAAAAATGGGGCCTAGATGTTATTGATGAGATATTTCCACACTCACTAAAGCAGCACCGCTATATTCTTACTGTCATAGGTTACTTCACGTGGTGGATAGAAGTGATTCCACTCAAGTAAGTGAATGATCAAGAAGACATCAACTTCCTTAAACAAAATATCATTACCAAGTTTGAGGTTCCGACTTCACTTGTTTTCGACAATGAAACATATTTCTTATCATTAAAATTATATGATTTTGCATTGAAAAATGGCATCATATTGAAAAATTATGCTAGTTACTACCCACATGGAAACTGTCATGTTGAGTCTACCAATAACAACTTTATATGTATTATCAAAAGGATTGCCTTCTCTGAACAAAGGAACTGGCACATTTCTTTGGTGAATTCCCTATGGGTTGACCATGTCATGCCTAAACCTTCTTTGAATACATATCCTTACTTCCTGGTGTATGGAAAAGAAGTCATCTTACCCACAAACATCTATTTATATGCCATTCAACTTTCACAAGAACCTCAAGGTAAGCCATGCCTATTGGTTCATAGTAGGATAAACACCCTCCTCAAACTTCAGGAAGAAAGAAAGAAAGCTAAATAATTTTTTTCTCCATCAGAGTCATATCAAGAGATGGTTTGACAGAAGTCTACAAGGAAAAATGAATTCAGTGTGGGTGACCTGGTATTGAAGTGGGATAAATCCCACGAAGACGCGGGTAAACATACTAAGTTCCAATCCATGTGGATTAGATTGTATACCATGCACGAGAAGCTTGGAAATCACACATATTGCCTCTAAACTTTGGATGAGAAGATTGACTCTCTTCCTATTAATGGCCAATATTTAAAACGATGTTTTCACTGATGGTATAGGGTTGTGCCCTACTCTATGTACATAGTGTATTCTATTCGGTTTTGTAGCATCAGATGTATCTAGCCACAAAATTTGGTGGAGAGGCTAGAATACACGAGATCTCCAAAATCCAGAAATCATTTATGGAAATTATACCTAGAAGCATCTCAATTAGACTATTAACCGTTTTTTAAATATTTCATAAATCTAAACTTAAGGAATATGGTTATTTAATCATCATTAATTGAAATAAGGCGAGAATGATTGAAAAACTCACACGGATCGATCCAGTGATGACCCTAGCCATCGATTGTGTTTTAATATTGGTCGTTGGTGCTCCAACAATGGATTATAAGAGGAGCTCGTTGTGGTGATGGAGAAAACACTTGAGCAATTTGATTTCTTGGCATATCGATTTCCAAAGTAGCAATAGTCAGTTGCCAAAGAGAGCCATAGATCGAAGCAGTGAGTGATGGGTAGGGATTATGATCCAGAGGAAGTTTTCCCAGATACGAAGAGGCAGCAACAAGTGGGCCGAATTATCCCAGTGAGGCAGCACAAATCACTACAAAGTAGATTCAGAGATGGAAATTCCATTAGTTGGAGAGAAAATTTTATCAATTTGAGAGGCCGGGAAAGGTTCAAGGAGGCTAGAGAGACGATTTCCTCAGCAGCTGGAGGCAGAACGACTTCATAAGAGACTGGTTGGAGGCTTGATGTCAAGAAAATTGCGCAAAGCAATGCATAGGTTGGCGCAAAGGGCCGAATGGTCGAGTTTCTTAAGGCAGGTTGTGTTGAAATTACTAGTGGAGGAAAGGTAAATTCCCTTTAATAATTTTCCCAAAATTTCTTGCTGTGGATTACCTATTTCATGCATCCAGATTGTACTCAGATTTTCACTGCTACATAATAATAAAAACCCTCACAGTTGCACCGATTTTTCCAAGTTGGGTTTTTCAGGGAACATTTGTCCAAAAATAATTGTCTCGTCTTTTATGTGTGTTCTAGAATTTCTCAGTTTCCGGTGCATTATTTTTTCGCAGTATTTTATTTATGAAGTTTGCATTGTGTTTATTTCAATATTTGTCATAGTGGATAAATTGTTAAATTAATTAACAATTAGGAGAAATAATACCAGTTGTTGCAATAAGGTTCCATTTTTGGAATTTTCATATGGTATCAAAAGGAATTTGATTAGATGGAGAGCTCATAAATGAAGTAAAGGAATTTTGTTGCTCAGCATGGGAAGTAGGCCAAAATTCCCAAGGGTAACGCAATATTTTTTCCAGAAGGTCGAGTTGCTTTAGGAGGTTCATTTTTTCTAAGCGAGGAGCAAAAAAAAAAAAATCATCCTTCCAGATTGAGTGATTCCATAGGTAGAGGGAGTAGCTCAATGCTTTCATTGGGAAAATATCTGGTTGAATGTAGGGATTTTGTAGTAGTACACTGAATTTGAAGCAGTGTTGGGGTGGAAGAGAGAAGAGCACACACAGAGGGAAAAGTTTCCTTAGGGAACTTCTAGTCTCAAGAAGTTCAATTCTCCTTGCAAATCAACATCAATTGTGAGCAAATATTCTCAGTCCAGAAGGGAGTGCAAGTAGTAAAGCATCAGCCAAGCAAAAGGAAATAGGAGGTTTCTGACAGCTTGTTGAGATGGCCACTTTTGGGATTTGTGATAAGAACAGGTTGGATGGAGCTTCCAACTGCATCATCTAGAAGGAAAGGGTGTCCTTTATTTTAGATGAATATGGCCTGAAATACATTGATGTTGTAGTGGCAGTTCCCTAGGATGCAGATCAGCAGAAAGAATACAAGAAAGAGATGGCACAGGTGAAGCGGTTGATCCTGGATGGAGTTTGGGATCATATAGTCTCACATATAGCTGGCAAAGATACTGCCAAAGATATGTGGGATGTTCTCTCCATGTTATACCAGGGAAATTTCGAGCAGTGGAAGATGTTTCTTGAGGAGAAGTTGAGATGGATCTAAATGCAGAAGGTGAAGGCATAGACCCCCTAACCAGGGTTTAGGAGGTCCGAGACCAGTTGTCAGTTGTTGGAGCAGTACCTCAATCCACAAAGCTAGTGTGGTTGGCACTCAAAAGCGTCTCAGAGGATTGGTAGGTTTTTGTCCAAAGCATATTGGGCAGAGATAGACTACCAGATTGGGATACAATGTGGGCCGATTTGAAACAAGAGGAGTTGAGATGAGCTCTATTAAAGAGATCCATCAGTGGGAGTAACAACAGTGGATCAAAGAAGGTGAAGGAGGAGGAGAATGTGGCCCTCACATCAAAGGGTCCTAGTCAGGGAGAGGGGGAGTAGAGAAATAATAAGAAGGACTTGTTAAAGGTCGAATGCTTCAAGTGTGGTGAACTTGGTCACTACAGTGCCCAGTTTCCTCTCAGGAAGATGGACGAGGAGGAGAAGTAGGACCAATAGGCAGCCTCAGCAGAGAAAAACAGGTTTTCCTCCAGGTTAGAGGAAGACTTCATGATATTTGCAGATATACCTCCAGGAGTGAGGTGGGGAGATTTGGTACTGTAGTCCTAGAGAACTACAAAAATTGGGCAGGGATCCTTAAGGAGTCCGCCTCATGGATTTGTACTTGGCTATGGTGGCCCAAAGTATTTATTAGCAGGATGGATCAATGACAGTTGATGCAGTTAGTACGAGAGTGACAATTGTAGACTAGTAGCAGTCAGAGGTTAGGGAGCGTAGTGCAGTGTTGACAGCAGAGTAGGTGGATCAGTGCAGAGTTGGTAGCAGTGAAGATTCCTCAGTGATAGTGCATATGCTAGTAGAAGTTAGATGCTCAATAGAAAGATGCATCATACTAACCATAGTTGATTCAATATTTTGGATGCTTTTCAGTTGCAAATGTTGAAGTTGCAACAACAACATATGAGAGGGAGTTACAGTGCAGGTGCAGCATTGGCAGCAGTATGGAAGCGTCAGCAGTAGCACAGATGCAACATATATCAGAGTTGTGCAATGGTTGGTGGGAAGTAGCAGCCATACATCAGTAGCATGACAGGAGATGATATAGAGACAGAGTGGTTTGACAGGGTTTGCAACACTATAACATATTCCTCACTAATATGGAGTGTAAGTTTTTGTAGCATCGGATGTGTTCTATCCATAAAATTTGGTGGAGAGGCTAGAATACATGAGATCTCCAAAACCAAGAAATCGTTTCTAGAAATTCCAACTAGAGTGTCTCAATTAGATTATTAACTATTTTTTAAATATTTCCTAAGTCTAAACTTAGGGAGTATGGTTAATTAATCATTATTAATTGACATAAGGTGAGAATGATCTAGAAACTCACACGAATCGAATTAGAGATGATCCTAGCCATCGATTATGTTTTAATCTTGGTCATTGGTGCTCCAACAGTGGATTATAAGAGGATATTGATGTGGTGATGGAGAAAACACTTGATTAATTCGATTTCTTGGCAGATCGATTTCCGGAGTAACAGCAGTCAGTTGCTAGAGAGAGAGTTAGGTATCGAAGCAGTGAGTGAGGGGCAGGGACATGACCTGGAGGAATAATTTCCATATCCAAAAAGGCAGCAAGAATAGGATCAAGTTATCCCAATGAGACAATGCAGAGAACTATGCAGTAGCTTCAGAGAGGGAAGTTCGATTAGCTGGAGAGGAAAGCGTTCTCAATTCCAGAGGTCGAGAAAAGGTTCCAAGAGGTCAGAGAGACGATTTCCTCAACAGCTGGAGGTAGAATGACTTGATTAGAGACTAGTTGGAGGCTTGACATCAAGCAAACTTCACAAAAGCTAACGCAAAGGGTTAGAGGGCCAAGTTTCTGAAGGCATGTTGTGTCAGCATTGTTGGTGAAGGGTAAATTCCCTTCAATAATTTTTCCCCAAAATTTCTTGTTGTGGACTTCCAGTTTCAGGCATCCAGATTGTACTTAGATTTTCACTGTTGCATAATAATAAAACCCTCATGGTTGCACCACTTTTCCCAAGTTGGTTTTTTCCGGGGACATTTGTCCAAAAATAATTGTCTCATATTTTATGTGTGTGTGCTAGCATTTCTCAGTTTCCACCGCATTATTTTTTCATATTATTTTATTTGTGAAGGTTGCAGTGTGTTTATTTCGATTCTTTCATAGCATACAGATTGTTAAATTAATTAACAATAAATAGAAATAATAACAGTTTTTGCAATAGGGCTCCAGTTTTGGAATTTTCACATATTCTTTCATTATTCGTTTTATTTCGTCTTGCCTTGTTGTTTCCTTTCATTTATGTAAATAAGTGTAGTGTGCCAACGTGTTCTTCTACTTCATTGCGTGTGGTTAAATTGAAAAGATTCTTGTGACACTGCAACATTTGGCTAACCTTCAGTCCTTCTTCGTTTTGGTTACACCTTTTGGTCAACGGTGTTCTAATGGAAAATATGATGCTTTTGTAAAGAGAGCTTTGTGTTGAGCCATGATATCCATGTCTATTATGGAAATCTTATGCCTTCACTCAATTTTGTATGTTTTGGTGTTTTCCACACTTATCCAATCAAGTAGAGAACGAAAAGGGGAAAATATAAACAAGCAAACCAAAATCAAAGGTCTTAATATGATTCTCTGAAGGAACGACGTATTCTTCTCTCAATAGATCAAGATCCCTCTTTCGCCCATGAAATGAATAAGTTCTTATGCATAGTCCTATATATAAAATATATAAATAAAGGGTGAAAGAAGAGAATGGATTCCTACACAAGGAACTAAAGCAAGCAACTTCGTCAAGGTACTATCTAGGCTCACTAGCAGTAAAGAAATGTTTTTGTTCCTGTAGTGACTTTTCGAGGTACTGTCCAGTGTAGGTTTTAACCCCGTACAAAAATTACCTGCATACGAATTCCAAATCACAGGGAAAATAAAAATGCGAGAGCATAACACATAAAACACATATACACAGAGATTTACCACTGGATCCCAAAACGGGACAACCAGCTTGATTTTTCATTATGTTCCTTCCAATGTTACAATACATATTTATACATGTTGAAGCATCCAATACCATGGACCGAAAACCATCGCGTCCAAAACCATGCACCGAAAAACCATAGGTAGGTTCCCCCAACCTAATATAGGGTCCAAAAAAAAAAATTCCCGGGGCGCTGCCCTGGACCCCGTAGAGGGGGGCTACCTGCCCCCCTCTAACCCCCCGGGTACACTACGTAGGTTAGTCGTGGAAATAATATAACATAGCCCAACAAGCACCTCCCTGCACACCGCATATCCAATGATGAAAATATTATATTGGAACATCAAGGGACTTGGGCACCCCTCTAAGGTAGCAGCCCTAAGGTATCTTATCATTTCTGAGAAGCCAGGAATTATTATGTTACAAGAAAAAAAACAAAACCATAAGGAAATGAGTAAAGTCATTGAGCAGTAGAGACAGTATAGAGGAAGCATTAGTGAGGCAAGAGGAGCCTCAGGAGGAATAGCAACAATTTGGAATCAAGGTATATGGAACTGTATTTCGGAAACAATAAATCAACATTGGATCAAAACAACTCTGGAAAATAAAGCAGATCAGCAAGTCATTATCATCTACAACATCTATGTGTCGAATCACTGCAGAGATAAGGATAGTTGTTGGCATGATCTAAAAGACAGTCTGGACGCAGAAGAGAACACTAATATTATTCTAGGAGGTGACTTTAATTTAATCCTCCACGCCAATGAGAAAAGGGGAGGCAGTTTTACACCTGATCCATATAGAATACAGTTGGAAAATATCATGCAGGAGCATGATCTTATGGATTTCCCTCCAAAAAACCATAGATACACTTGGAACAACCGCAAGATGGGTGCTGGTAACATCATGGAGCGGTTGGACAAAATTCTCATCAATATTACACTTCTCTCTGCTTTCTCCATCGGATATGCTAACATTCTAACATGCTCTGCCTCCGCCCACTTCCCAATAACTCTAACGCTAGAAAATCATAGGCCCCTTGGGCCCATCCCATTCAGATACAGTTCTCTCTGGAACGATATACCAGCAGTTGCAGGAATTGTTTACAGCTCTTGGATCCAACACGTGGAAGGCTCTCCCGGTTTTATTTGGGAAACAAAACTACAGAAAACAAAACAAGCCATAAAAGAATGGGCTAAAACAAAGTATCAAGAACCAGAGAAGGTAAGAAAAGAAATTAAGAACAATCTGGAGAGTATTCAAAGAGAAATAGAGGAAAATGGCCTTTTCCAAGAGAACAAATAGCAGGAAAATGAACTCTACTTACAGCTATATCGAGTTAACGGAGAAGCGGAAACAAAATGGAGGCTCAAGTCAAGACAATTATGGTTACAAGGAGGTGACAAGAACTCAGCCTTTTTTCACAAGTAAACGACAGCCAGAAAGATAAGGAACAATGTAAGCTCCATCCTAGATGCTGAAGGTGATAGACAAAGCACTCAGGAAGCCATTCGAAGAGCTGCTACAGATCACTATTGGGACCTGCTAACTGAAAAAAAGGAAGCAGAGGATTATACTGATTTATTGCAGCATCTCCCAACAGGGATAAGCAGGGAAATGAATGACATTTTAAGCAAGGAGATAAATGAGGAGGAAATCAGGAGATCAATATGGATTCTTCAACCTGGTAAAGCCCTGGGACTGGATGGCTTTCCCATTTGCTTTTATCAAGCATTCTGGGTAATTATTAAAAGGACCTGACAAAAATGCTCAATTGGATCCAACGAAAAGGCAAAATAGGAGGATATACCAATGCCACTCATCTAGCACTCATCCCCAAAGAAAACAGGCCATCTTCCTTTGCTCGTTTCAGGCCCATATCACTCTGTAACTCCTATAAAATCTTGAAAAAAATCATTGCTACTCGCCTAAAGCCTTTGCTCCCTTCCCTCATTTTCGAAAATCAAGGGGGATTCTTAGCCAACATACAAATAATTGATTCCATTTTACTTGTGCAAGAAGCCATCCATTCGAGTCAAACCAGAAATGAGAAAGGGTTTATTCTCAAGCTTGATCTGGCCAATGCATTTGACAGAGTGAGACACTCCTTCCTCTTGGCAGGTTTGAAGAAGATGGGATTTGATGACCGCTTTCTCAAACTTATTCAAGCCTGCATTTCGGGGTCATGGATCTCCCCTCTTGTAAATGGTAGACTTGGAGAAGCTTTCCAATCCTCCAGAGGCCTTCGACAAGGTTGCCCTTTCTCACCTTATCTCTTCATTGTAATGGCTGAATCCTTCAGCAGGGCCTTGGACTTCAACCGGAAGGTTGGATTAATCACAGGAATAAAATTTGGGGATGAGGTCAAGAACATAAATCGTTCACAATTTGTCGATGACACCCTGCTGATTGGAGGGGCCTCCACTACAATAGCCAAGCACTTCAAATCTCTCCTTGACAAATACATGAGCTACTCTGGTGGAATGGTAAATAATTTGAAAAGCTGCATATATGGTTGGAACACAACAATACAGGTGCTTCACAATATTGCCAACATATTTGGAGTCACATGCAAGTATGATTAGACCCACTTCTCTTACTTGGGCATGCCTGTAAGTGCTGGTCCTTTGAAAGCAGAATTCTGGGACACAGTAGTTGACAAAATGAAAAGAAAAGTGTAGCAGTGGGGATCCATCTGGCTCAACCCAGCTGGTCACCTCACTCTTCTTAGTCGGGTATATCTTCTCTCCCCCTATATCATTTTTCTCTTCTTCAAGCTCCGGCCTCCTTCCACAACAAAATGGAAATCGTCCTTCGTCAATTCCTATGGCAGGGAGGGAAATGATAAAAATAAATTCAACTTGATTAATTGGAAGCAGGTGATCCAACCCCAAGACCGAGGAGGTCTTGGAATTAGATCTCCTAAATTTCTCAATTTAGCCTTTGGAGGCAAAATTGTCTGGAGACTCATTACTGGACTCCCAGCAAGGTGGAAAAAAGTTCTGGAAATTAAATATCTTAATTTTCCTAGACAACAGCTTCTTGATTGAGATATCCCCAATAGAGACTCCTCCAAAATTTGGTGATTGTGCAAGAGAGCAATTCCACTAATCGCTCAAAATACCTCAAAAATCCCCAAGGGATGTGCAAGTATCAATATTGGAGCTAACAGAATCATGGGTCAGTAGCCAATAAACAGACTTGGGGGAGTCCACCCTATCCTTTCCTTTTTTGAAAGAACAGGCATACATTTCCTAGACCAGATCTCCCAATGGGATCCTCACACCCTTCTTTGGTCAGGTTGGGCCTTCCCAGCCATACCCAATGGCCTTAACGCAAGTCTTTCTACCCTTCAATCCCATTTTCACAGTATAGCCCCTGTCAAAAAGAATGATCTTGATGGGTTTCGTTGGGACCCATCTGGATCCTCTTACACCATCCAAGTTGCTCACCATTACATTTGCAACATCGGCTACCCCATGCAAAGTTGGAACCACTGGAAAGTGGTTTGGAAATCCGAGGCAATTCCAAAAATTATTTTTTTTCTCTAGACCCTCCTCAAAGGGAAAGTCCTCACGGCCGAAAATTTGCAAAAGAGGGGAATCAATGGTCCCTCTCGCTGTCCTAACTGCTTAGCTATTGAAGAATCAATGCATCATCTCTTTATTCAATGCCCTTTTGCTATCGACTGCTGGAGGACCCTATCTCATAACAATCAAATCCCATGGAACACCCAAAACACCATAGGAGAAATTCTTTATAAATGGAAAAAAAACTACCCTTGGCAGCACAGGAAAAATAACACAGTGAAGAGAGTCTGGGATATTCGTCCCGACAATATGCTATGGAATATTTGGCTAGCACAAAATCAGAAGGTTTTTAAGGACAAGGATTTGACTGTTAGAAGTCTCTACACCAAGGCAAGGAGTCTTGCCCTTGAGATCATCTCAGTTAAGAATCCAAGAAGTATAAATGTAAGTGAAGTCAGCATAGAAGAACGTATTTTCATTGGACACCTGTTAGACAAAAACACCAGCAAACAGAAGGGCAACGCTGCTAGCAACAGAAACAACAATGTTTCCCCTAACTAGAAGATCAGGCTAAAAGAGGAAGAATTTGCAAGTTGGCTTAAAAACAGCAATAGGCATTATCTCTGTTTCGATGGGACCTCAAAGTCGAATCCCGGGATAGCAGGGGCGGGAGGAGTTATTTTTAATGCTAATGGGGATAACATACTGTCATACGAGTGGGGTCTTGGCCACACTTCCAATAACAGAGCAGAAGCCCTGGCCCTTTACCAAGGTCTTATCCAACTTGGGAAGCTTGGTATAGACACAGTCACGATATTGGGAGACTCGGTGATAGTCGTCAATGCAATGGTTTAGAACAGGGATCTTCCCAATGCTCTCCTTCAGCAGATCATCAGGTGTTGCCAAATCTTAGTAGACACCATAAAAGACGTGCGCTATTATCATGTTTTGTGATCGCTCAATAGAACTGCTAACAGTCAAGCCAACAAAGCTTGTGCCAGACCATTGGGCTGCCTTATTTGCAATGGCGTGGAATCATTTCAGCATATACCATGATGAAGAGACCTCCTGGATCCGATCAACTCCTCAGCTCATCCGATATGATAGTTTGGTCAAAGATTTTCCTCATTCCGCCTGTGACTAAGATCCGCATAGGGATCTGGCAGTTTATTGGAATCACCATTCCTTCACCTCTCGTCAGTGGACCGACCGTCCTTCTACCTCCCGGACATCCCTCCTCTGCACTTCCAAATTGCTCTCCCGATTTTCCTTACCTCTTTTCGGTTCTCCCCCCATGCTCAACAATCTCCCTCTTGAATTCTATTTATGCCCCTTTTCTCACCCCTATCCGCATCCTTTTTGTCCCTTTCTCCTCTTTTTCGATTTCACACCATGCTTGCTTGCCTGTGAGCTCCCTGCGGCCCATCCTTCCTTTATCACAGACATCCTGCCTCTGCCTAGACTGGGATCAGATAACTATCCTACCGCCCATCTTCATTCTCTGTGTGTGCACTCAAGAGCAACGCTCTCTTTGGTCTCTCTACCAAGTCTATCTTTGCTCTCTGTTTTTGGAGTTTAGTATGACTTTGTCTTTAAGCAGCACCCTCGAGTCGTTCTATCAGAAGCAGTTCTTAAAGCCCGCCTTTTGCTCTCACTCACAACATCCAGCTATGGTGCGAAATGAAGACTGCCTTCACAATGCTGACCTCCAAGCAGAGCTCGAATAGTTAAGAGCCCAGCAAAGAATTTTGGACAGCAAGATGGACAGTCAGCAGATGATCATGGAGGCAAAGATTGAAAATCAAAGCAGGCTTATAACAGAAAAATACAAGGCTGATATAAATCTGTTCCTGCACAGGATTTCATATTTACATGAACAGTTCAGACAACTCTCAAATAGATATGCCCATGCTGAGGAGTCCATAGAGATACTGAGATACATGATGGAAAAAAAGAATGCCCTACCCTCAAGCTCTTGAAGTATCAAGGGTGGAGATGAAGAGGATCAGCCTAAACAGTCGACAGTGAGGCAGATGGGTCATATAAATATAGATTGAAGATGTTCTGCAAATGTTGTTCTCTTTTGTTTCAGTTTGTAAGGGTTTATTTTAGTTTAAATTTCATCTCAAAGCCGAGAAGGCAGGAGCAAGGAGGTTTTTGCAACATCCTCATGCTCTCATCAGAATCATGGGTGCTCTACACAACATGTGTAATTGCACATATACATAATATTATGTACTTTAAATTAAATTTTATTATTTTAAAATTAAATGATAATGTAAGATCATCAAAACAAAATAATAAAAATTTTCTAATTCCATGCAATACATCATGGTGTCCCCCCTCCATTGCACCCTCGTGGTGTTCGCCATGCATTGCACCCTCATGGATAACTTGTACAATACATGTACATGTATATATATTAAAATTTTAAAATTGCACATGAAAATGCATAAACTCACAATTAAAAAAAAATCAAGTATCAACTTCTTCAAATTGTCTAGACGATTCAATCCATGTAACCGACTCAAGTTTCAAATTTCATGCAATACCTTGTGGCGTTCCCCCTGCATTTCTCCCTCATGGATGCCCTGTATAATACATGTATATGTATATATTAAAAATTTTAAATTGCACATGAAAACACATAAACTCACAACACTAAAAAAATGGTTAAACGACTTTTTCAAATTGTTTAGATGATCCTATCCCCATTGCTGAGTCCATTGCTAAAGTCCTTGAAGAATAGAAATCATCTCCACAAACCTAAATTTTGAAAATTTTAAACTGTAAGATAGAGATCTCATTTTTTAATGAAACTTGCTTCAATTTATAACAAAAGAAAAGTGAAATATTCAATACTTGTGACAAGTGAATATTTGACACATCTCCTAATAGGGAGGAAGAGGGTGGCGCTATGTCGAAACGTCGGACAAAATCAGAATCTATTAACATTTAACTATATATGTAATTATTTCTTTTAAAAATATGTCCTCACAATACAATATAATAAAAGTAGAATAATAGTATCAACATGAACTCTTGAAAAAAAACTAACATCTCTCAACATATCTTGATTGGAACCTGAACCTAGGACCATGATATTATCAAAATTTTCGTTCAAAAAACGAGTTAACTACAAATGGTGAACATATGATACATTTGTGTTAGATTATATCTGAAAAAACTAACAAAATGTATGTCAATCGACATTAACACATACAATACATTACATTAAAATATCCACCCTAACCATTAAAACATACCGATCCCACGCCCTCTTCCTCATGACAAATTAGGTCTTGCCAACCATTACAACAACCCTTTGCATATTCTTTAAGCTCCTCAATATTCATATAATCTATCTCCTCATACGTTTTATATACAAAATTAGCACGTGCTCTTTGTCAATTTAAAACAACATCAATTCCAGCCAATGCAATCTGGATTTGGTCTATAATGGCATCATTTCCTTCTCGACCAATTTGAGAATTGGCATCCATCTTTAGCCACAAAGTTATCAAACGAGGAGCTTTATGTACCAAAGTTGGCAAAGGGCGACGAAATTCAGTATCCCGTAATGTAACCTTATGTTCATATAGTCGACCTCTCCTAGTACCATAAAATTTAGATGGAAGGTCATTATAATCAAGTCTCATACCCAAAAAGAATTATGCATAAAATAATTTTTCAAAATAAATTGGAAACTCGTCATTCCATGGTAGATTTCCATACGCTGCAAGGAACCTATCAAACAAATGGTTGGCTATATCGAGGTGCTTGAAATATTGCACCTTGAGCATCTTTCTTTTTGGCCCTTCTTTGAAATTAAACATAAATTTTGCATCTGCTTTTGTAAACCTTTTACTTACCTTGACCCATTTATCGGGACCCATTATTGCTTCCTTTCTATGCCTCATCATATCTATAAAGTAAACAGTGGTTGGCCCGAGCTTCATGTAAATATCAAAAAATGAGCTTAGAGAGTGTACAACCATTTCTAAGCTTTGTCGAATCTTTGCAGGGAGCTCCAAACTCCCAAGATCTTTCCTCAATTTTGAATAATGATCTATGCACCTATGTAACGTACATTGTTGGAGGTTTGTTACCCAGGGAAGGTCATCAAGAATATCAGATGGATAGGTGCTAGTTGGTGTATGGTCTTCTTCTTGAATTGATCTGCTTCGCTTACATTTACTTTGAGCAACATTTTCACCCCCTACATCAATATAATTACATAAATATAGAAACATGTGAAAAAATGTATTCATATTCATTCAAGGTGGACATGTACACATATATGTACATACAATTCATTTACATGTACAAATTTGTTTTAACATTATTATTTCATATATATATTATATATATATATATATATATATAATATATATATATATATATTATATATATATATATATATAATATATATATAATATATATATATATATATAATTTACCAAAATGATGTGGATCATGATGATCCAATTGAGATTGATGACCACTCGGAGATGGATGAGAACCATCATGACCACCTGGGGATGGTTGAGCACCATCATGCCCAAGTACATGAGTTGATTGAACTTGTTGACCATCCTCACGCAACGAAATAGTGAGAGAAGCTTCTAAAAAAAATAGAAAATCAATTCAATATATATGTATGTACATATGATTCTACCTATTTATAATTTAAGTAAATGCACATAAACATATATATAACATACCACAATGATGTGAACAACAGCCCTCCATTGATTGAATAGATACTCTCTTCGACCTAGTTTGAGATGCTCCTAAAAAAATGAAATTTACTATAAATTAATAAAGCTAAATTGAAAAAAAATCAATTTCATATGTATGTACATATGATTATATTCAAATATCATTTAAAAACTTGCACATAAACATATATATACCACGATCGTGATGTAACGAATGATGGACCTCCCCAGATTGATTTGGTAATCTCCTTTATCCATGACCTCCCCCTCTAGTAGATGCATGAGACTCAATTGATGCTCACCTCAAAGAATCAAGTGGAAAATGCTTATCCATGAAATGGATATATCTATATATATATATATTATCTTTAGAAAGTTACCTCATGCACTTACAAATCTTTAAAATTACTATTTTAAAAGATCAAGAATTCAAGAAATTATATATAGATATATGATCTTTAAAAAGTTACCTCATGTGTTTACAAATCTTTAAAATGGCTATTTAAAAAGATAAAGAATTAGAAATTTGATGTAACTCTTGAAGTTACCTCATGCATTTAATTGATGTAACCCTTCAAGTTACATCATGCATTTAAAAATCTTAAAATTGTTATTTAAAAAGATCAATAATTCATAAAATTGATGTAACTATTTGAGGGTTTCTTCAAAATCATTTGGTGTAAATTCTTCATTTAAAATATACTCAAGACTAAAAACACAAATGTTGAAGTGCACATTTTGAAAATTAAATACAAAATTTTCTAAAACATGTCAAGTTCACCAAGTTGCGCTTACATAGTGGGGGCACACTTAGTATAGAATTGAAAAAAACACATGGTATTAAAAACAACACATTTCTAACTAAAAAACACACACATATAAAAGATATCTTACAATGCCCATCAATAAATTTTGATGGAGAGCTTCTTAACACAAATTCACATTTCACAAACAAATCTTGAATTGACATTGTCCCATACAATAGATCACTAGACATCATATTAACATTTGCACAATGTCTTATGCTAAATGCTTGAAATTGACTAACAATATTTTTTTCTTCTCCATGCAGTTGTTTTAACCTCTCCTTTTTAACTTGGTACAGGCCTTTCATTTGGTTGCACACAAGTTCAGAATTGGTGAAGACTACAATTCCATTGGATCCATATTCCCTAGATGTTCCTAAGACTTCTATCAATGCAATATAATATGCTTCATTGTTTGTTGTTCTTCTAGATACATTCATTTTCCTTTTGAGGACTTTGTTCATCGCAATATTGCATAGCACATAAGTAATCATTGCTTGCCCTAGATTGGGATAACAAGAAACTTCTATGCATATGTCCATTTTTCAACCATGTTTAATGGGTTTTCTGATACCTGTAAAAAACAAATTCAATCAAATGGATTTAATATATTGATTTATTGTAAATGCCTTAATTTATGGGAGAATGATAATAAATAAATACCTATTAAGATTGAATAATGGAATACTGCAAGGATTTAGCCTAGTTTCAGGATCATCTTCTATGTTCTCATTCAAAATTTATACATGTGATTGATAGTTTCATCAAGCAAATATAAATTATGATGTTAGAAATTTATTGATTCTAGGCACTGGGTCTATATAAAATCATTGTTTAAATGCATATGTGATAGATTATTTACACCAAGGATTCATGTAGACTTGTTATCATTTTCATTCCACCCTTTGGTTGCTTTGCATAAGTTGATGGACAACACTTGCAATGTTGAATATAATGATGTTTTTGTCTCTTTCAATTAGAAGATTGTATTCTTATTATGAAGGATGATTCCCACCCTTCCTAACCTTACAATAAATTTATTTACATGTATGAGAAGTTGTTTGACATCATATAGCATCCCAGTGCATATGGTAATATTTTGCATTTCGAGTTGCTTTCTTTTCCCTTCCTCTTTAGTAATTTTAATCATAAACTTATTTTGCAAAGTTTTTTCAATATCTCCTTCCACTTTAAATATAAACAAAATGTATATCTAAAAACTTCCCAAGGATATTCATACTTCTCTCACAATTCTTGAGACTATCCGTGACTTAATAATCTCAATCTAACTAGAGACTTATTATTCTAGTTGATAGATATATGTATGAAATATTGACATGATTTCTAGTTGATAGATATATATTGAATATTAAAATAAGGTAGAGCAAGAAAGATATATTTGTAGATTGTTGTTTGTTAATATTCAAAATTTTCGTGGAACAATCCTCAACGAAAATGGGTTACATTTTAATTGGTGGAAATCTCGAATGAATATGTTCAGATGATGAGAAATGTTGCAGACAAATGATGAGAAATGTTGAAGATAAGCCACACAACCCATTTCTATCCTTTGCTTTCCACGATCATTGCAAGATGGAGCAAAAAGAATGTTTGGATAATGGTCACTGCGAGTGTTATTCCTTTCTAGTGGAGCAAGCCCAGCTGGAAGAAAGCATGGAGGATTGTTGGGTTCTATTCACACTAATGCTAGCATTTGTTATAAACGTGGCTACAAATTCTCAAGATGGCCAACAAAACCAACTCCTCTTATTGTGTTTTTTCCTAGTGTTATGGATTGAATAGATATACAATGCATTTGTTTTTATAGTTTCATTATGTAATTCAACCAATTTGGAGGACTTTGGCCTACAATAGTTGCTATGAATGTTTAGGCCTTGTACATATTTGTGTTGGGATTTTTACAAATTAGTGATCATATGTGTGTTTGTAGGTGATGCTCTCTATGATCTTAGAAGTAACTTGCATGACCCAAGGAATGTGTTGTAGCACTGGATCTGAATTGGGTGAATCCTTGCATAGTTACCAAGTTCAAATTCGAATTCAGATTCGAATTCGATACGACAAAAATCAAACGAAAAAATTTCAATTCGATAATATACATCTTAAACATACTTCTTTCATGTAACAACGATACTTTCTGTTCATGTTTTTCTTATTCATTTGGAAATTTAAATAATTCTAATAATTTCAAATATAAATAGTTTTAAAATTACAATTTACCAAGGAAAACCATACTTTTCGTCTAAATTTTTCCTTCTTTTCAAAACTCAAAACTTCAATATAAAACAACCCTTATTATTTCATTTTTAATTAATACATACTTTAAAAACTAAATATTAGAAACTTATTTATGTAAAATTCCTTGCTAATATAAACATATTTAAATTATTTTTATAGAAATTGCTAACCTATGTTCAAATTCTTTTTTTTCTCATTTTCTAGGCCTTCTCAACCTTTCAATGCAACTGAAAGTGAAAAATAGAATTGTTCCTCAGTGAAATTCTTTCTTTTCTCATTTTCTAAGGCTTCTCAACCTAATTGAAATGGAAAAATAGAAATTTTCCCCAGTGACAATTAGTTTTTGTTTCCTACTACGAATTTACAGTAAATAAGGATGAAAGATATACACATTGAGCTTCCAAAATATATTTATTTATATAGGCATCAAGTCAAAATAATATCATTGCAGATATTTTGGTGGTTGAAGATAAATGAAAAGCAAACCTTTTTGATGAAAATGACAAACCTTAAAAGTAAACTCGTGAAAAATTGAAACTATTAACCAGATTTTTTGTCATCCACGCAATTACGTTACAAGTGATAGGGATAACCATGTTACCAGACAGTGAGTTAATGAAATCAAGAACTCTATTTTATTACATTTCTTTTAGATTAGCAAGTTAACTTTTTTTCTATATTGTTGCTCCTAGAAAGACAGAAAAGTTCCAGAATTATATGTTGGCATATATTATATTTTTTGTGATACAGATAGGCAGGAAAATGAAGACGCATAAATGAAAGGTCAATTTTTGCCAAAACTGTGTAGGACTGACTAAGGATTGGATCCCAGAAGGTGATGAAAAACTGAGAGTTTTGTGCACGCTTTGCGGCAATTTTTTCTATGAGAAAACTAATGGCTAAATCCTTTTTAATTCAAAAGAATTTTTTATTAGTGGGTATCTATCCAATATTTCCCAAAAGGTTATATCAAAAAATAAATTCGCTCAGAACTTTGTTTTGAACATTTGGCGAAGGATTTAATACAAATCCACAAACCTTGTCTACACGAAGAGGATGAGGAAGCTGACAGAATTCCTCCAGCGACAATGAAGTGCAACCAACTCTGGCGCCAACCAACCAACCTCGCGCAAAATCCTGCAAAAACTCCTCCGGAACCAACCAACCCTGCAAAAAAAACCAACAAAAAATTAAAAAATATGCAAAATACCATAAAAAGAATCTGGAAAACCAACAAATCACGCACATATGCAATCATTTCCTCCAATGCAATAACAATATTGCTTGTCACAATAACAATAACAATAACAAACTAACCACGCATAAAATTTTGCAACGACATCAGGGCTCTTATATATAGAGACATTTTTCCATCCAAAAAACTAGTTTGGCCAAATCTATAGTTCGGCCAAACTATTGGCTCTCATATATATAGACATTTTTCCATCCAAAAAACTAGTTTGGCCAAATCTATAGTTCGGCCAAACTATTTTATTGACGATTTTTTCACCTCCAGCAGAAAACCTGTTTAATGGTTAGTGTTAATCTAAACGGCCAATTGTTCGATCGAATGTTAGGATAATAGTTCAGCCAAATAAATATAGAAATTTGAGCTGAAGAAAATTTTAGTTTGGCCAAAAAATTGAGATTGTGAATTTTTCAGGGGCATTTCTCACAAAAGTGTAACCAAACTTCATGTTTTCACCCTTCATCATTGTATCAAATTCATTGTGATCTTCATTTACACTAAATGGATGCAAGGAAAAATCGTTTTAATGGCTTCATGCTTCGAGATTGCCTTGGATGTGTGACAATCCATTTGTCATGTACAACAATCCTCGGCAGTCATTTCAATAGGATTAGCTTTGTTCAGCGCCCTCCATGGGGGAAAAGTTCCACCTAGCAATATCCTTAGAGGTCTCTTTCAGTGACATCAGGATTGGATGGGACCAATTTAGCTCTAAAGAAGTGGTGTGAGTATTCAAAGCATGGTTGGCTATATAATCAGCTAACTTATTGTCAGTCCTTCAAACATGAGAGAGAATGGGAGCCTTGATCCTTTTGAGAAGATCAAATACCCTTTGAAGATGGGATTCCAAGCATCGACTCGAGGAGGCCTTAGATATCGGTGTGCCATTTTGTGCTTTCTTCATAATGGAGATGAGCAAGGGTGGATCGCCCTCTACAATCAGCTGGTGTTGATTCATTTTCAAAGCGGTAGAAATACCAAATTCTAAACCCCGTAGTTTTGCTTCATTATTAGTAAGGACGCCCAGTGTGAAAGAATAGACAAAAATAATACCTCCAGCATTATTGTGGAGAACTCCACCATAGATAGCAAGACCAAGATTCCCTGTCGAGGCCCCATCAAATATTAGTTTGAGGAAGCCTTCTGGTGGAGGAGACCAAAACGATGGACTTGAGGCCAGGGGTATGGAGATCGTACTGACAGGGGATGGAGAGCACTGATAGATATTTAATTCATGAATAATGGATTTCTCATTTGGGGGCAGTCCCAATATTGATAGTTCCACTGGCAGGTTGCAATGGCTTCATCCAAATGAGTAGTAATGGCCTACCAAGCTCTATCAAGGGATAGGGCCTGATTCTTGAAAAGTTGAGCATTTCTTTCTTCCAAATGATCCAAAGAGTAAATCCATGAGTGAGTTTTTGTATCATATTAAGGATGGGGCTCTTGTAGGGGAGGGTTTTACAACCTTCCATGGTTAAAGGGATTGAATAAGGGCATTGGTCAAGTCACTGAAAGGCTCTAGTCATACGCTCCCATATACTGCCTGTGAAAATGCAATCCCAAAAGAGGTGTTGAAGAGTTTCCTCCTATGATCTACATAGAGGACATGCTAAAGGACCAATGAAACCTCACTTCCTTATATTCTCCTAGGTTAATTTTTTCTTGTTATTGAGAATCCAAAGAAAAAGGGCTACTTTAAGCCAATGCTTCAATTTCCATAAATGTCTCTAATCGAGGTCAGCTTCCATACAACTATTTGAGTTTATGAGTTTATAGGCTTCCTTTGTGTTGTAGTTCCCCATCATGCCATATCCCCATCTAAGTATGTCAGGATTTTCATTGACATAAATGTTCCTACTTGCTAAAATTTGCTCCAGAATTTGATACTCATATTGGTGGTGTTGTTGATGGTTCTGGGAGACAATTGTCCATGTGCGCCATTTATTTTCTGAAGAAGAGTTATTCTCCCAGAAGTGGGCCAAAACTGATAAACCTTACAGACCGTGACGATTTCTAATCTGAAGAGAATTTGGTACAGAGGATAGTCAGGGCCACTGGTTCCAAGAATCTTCCCAAAAAAGGATCAAATTTCCACCCTTGATTTCCCATAAATAGTGATCTTGGATGAGAGATCTATTACTACAAGTCACTTTCCAAAAATGTGATCCTTGAGGATACGTAGCCAATCTGATATGTTGTGTGGTTGGGACTCTTGGAGAGTATTTGTTTGACCACATCTTGCTCCAAAAAGTTCCAGGAAATTTAAGACATCTCCACCAAAATTTTCCATTGAATGCTTTGCTCAGAAGTGTTAGATCTCTCAAGCCTAAACCCCCTTGAGACTTGGGCAGGAAGAGCGTGTCCCAAGCAATCATAGCCCATTTATTTTGAAGAGAAGCCCCGCCACATAGGAAAGAATGTTGGGTTCTTTGGAACTTAGCTAGAATGGTTTTGGGTGCCACCAAAATGGAGAGAAGATATACAGGTAAAGACTGCAGAATTGAATTAAGAAGACTGAAGTGACCTGCCAAGTTCAGAGAAGGAAAATTCCATCTTGATACCTTCGCTTCAAGTTTTAGCAAAATATATTCTCATATTGAACATCTAAGAGGATTTAGAGTGATAGGGGTGCCAAGGTATTTGTTAAGTAGGGAGCTCGTTGAAAACCCAAGAAGCGAGAAATATTGATCTGCACTACGAGAGGAGTGTTAAAAACGAAAATCTAGGATTTTCCTTTATTAGTTTCAGTACCTGAGACAGACGAGCATGTGTCCAATATTTCCTTGAAGGCCCTGGCTTCATTAATTGTTGGGGAACCCATTAGTAGTGTGTCATCTACAAATTTCTGATGTGCAAAGCTTTCAGTCTGAGAGCCCAGGTCAAGACCTTTAATTTGTGCGTGGAAAGAGCTTGGGAGATGGCATGCCCAAGGCCTTCAACAAATAGAAGGAAAATATAGGGAGAGAGAGGGTCTCCTTACCTTATACCTCTAGATGGAGCGAAAGTAGTCAATGGGGATCAATTGAACATGATTGAAAAGAAAGTTTTTGTGATGAGGGACATGACCCAAGAAATCCACATCCCATGAAAATGAAAAGCAGAAAGAGTGTGAAAGATGTATTTCCAACTGATTTTGTCAAAGGCTTTCTAAATTTCCAACTTGAGGATCATACCTGTATTTTTGGCAGTATGAAGAGAATGCAACTGCTCTTGAATTAGGATAATATTGTCCATGATTTGTCTCCCTTCCGAGTATCCCATTTTCTTTGGAGAAATCAATTGTGGAAGAAGTGGTTTAAGTATGTTAGCTACAATTTTCGATATAATCTTGTATATCACATTGCACAAAGCAATGGGTCGGAATTTTAATGGAGTAGCTTATTGACTGGACTTGGGCATTAGGGAAATAAAAGTGGCATCAAAGGCTGAGAGTAGAGAGGCTAACGATCTTGAATCTTCTATGACTTGCCAGATATCATGACCAAGAATAGGTCAGCGGATTTGATAGAATTAATTTGCATATCCATCTAGGCCAAGAGCTCTATTCCTAGGCAGTCCCATGACCACCGCGACAAGGAGGTGGATTTTAAAAGCGTCGTATTACTTTCTCTAGTAATCAACCTGGGGATGCGTTGCATAATTCTTTTGATTGTGACGGCTCTATCTCTTGTCGGTTTTGTTAAGAGATGGATAAAGTGCCCTAATAGGAGATTTGTCATGTCTGAGTGATCCTCTACCCATTGATTGTTGGGTCTCGGAAGCCTGTGGATTTTTTTTTATGATTATAGTTCATCATAGATCCATGAAATTTTTTAGTATTATGTTCACCTTATTTCAGCCACTCAACTCTTAACTTCTTCTTGTAGAGTATTTCTTCTTGGGCCAAACTCTCTTGAAGATGGTGCCTGAGGGTGCCCTCTTTTTCTTTTAATTGAGTTGATCTACCCCCCAAAATTATGCTCTGTTGAATCTGCTCCATTTGGATTTCGAGGGCTCTTTTGTCCTTAAATATATCTCCAAGTCTTGTTTGTTCCATTCCTTAATCTTGTGTTTAATGTATTTCATCCTTTGCTAAAATCTATACATCACCCTTCCTTGAATGAAGGTCGATTCCGGCCACCATTTTTGCATGTTGGGGATGAAATCAGGGTGCCTAAACCAAAATTCTTCAAAGTGAAATGGCTTATTTCTTAGGGATGCTGACCAAACCAACTATAGAGCGATGTGACAATGGTCAAATCCATGACTTGTGAGAATTGAAGCATCGAACTTAAGGCCTAACATTAAGAGCTCCTCAAAAGTCAGGAAGCGATCTAGTCTTGAGGCAACCTGGTGATTGCCTCCTCTTCTATTCTTCCAAGTGTGAGTACCATTTGATGTTTGGACATCAATTAATTTACAGAACCTATGAAAGAGTTGAAGGGGTCTGTTGCTTCCTCCAATTTTATTATTCCACCCTTATTTTCCTGAAGGGTTCTTATTAGATTGAAATCACCAGCAACAATCCCAGGGTTTGGCCTCACCATCTCGTGCATAGAATGAAGGTTGGTAATGAAGATTTTCTTGTCAAAAGGGAGGATTGACCCGTAAACGTTTGAGAGGAAGATGGACTGGGAAGAACCTACCGGCTAGAAAAGCACTATGAGAATCCTAGGAAGGGAGAAAGATTCATGAATAGAAACCATGGAAGCATTCCATAAAAGGGCTAAACCTCCCGAAGTGCATGTTGCACAGTGTGACAGGAATTTAAAGTTTCTCCATATTGAACGAATGCTCTGCGAAAGAGAATGTTGAGAGAATTTGGTTTCTTAAAGCAAAAGAATATCAGGTTGATTCATTAGAATAAGATTTTTGAGGATCTAATATTTAGATTTTTCTTTTAATCCCCTTACATTCCATGATAGGATCTTTATCATTGTGAAGAAGGTTGGGAGGGCAAGAGTGTTGTCATTGGTTTCACCCTTCTTGAGTTAGCTAGAAATGCTCTTAGATCTTGCAGCAGTTCTGTTGTATTTTCATCCTTTTTTCTTTGGTTATTTCATGTTTGGTGGCAGTTCCTTTGTGGCATTCCTCTTTATCCATTGCAGTGAGAAGGATGTTGAAGGGGAAGAGATAATACCTGGCTTATTGGCTTGCTGCAGGATCACATCTTGGATCCAAAGATAAGCATGAGCTACCAACTGGATATGGTCCTCAGGAATCATAGAAGGGTATTTTTGTTGCCACTCCTCGGCTATCTTTTGCAATTCCATTGTTTGTAGCTCTGAATCTTGTAGGTCCTCTTCCTCCATTAGGGATGGATACTCCCCCGTTGGATCGAGAGAATTTTGAGGCGGGTTTAAATTCTCCTTGGTTTCCTTATTCTTCTGCGATTGAACTTCGTATGTGTAGCTTATAGCTTGAACCTCCTCTAGTTCCTATGTTTCATCTTATTGCAAAACTGAGAATTTATTTTTGTTTTACACATTTGAAGGGTTCAAAGGATTGTCATTCCTCTTAGTAGTCTGCTTCCGCCAAACTACTGTTTTGAAGCCCTTATCTCCTGGTTGTGAATTCATGTTGGCTTGATTCACCTCCTGAGTCGTTGGTTTCTTAGGGAAATCTTTGATGAGATGGTCGTAATCATGGTAATGCCTGCATCTGAATGGGATTTTCTCGTAATCTATTGGTTGTCCATATATATCATCTTCACAGCTAACTTAAATGTTGGTAAGGAGGGGTTTCGTGAGATCCATATAGACGCACAATATTGCATAGGAAGTATATCTTCCTACCTTCGTTATGTCTGAGAGCATAACAAACTCTCCCAACTTATTTCCAATGTGGGCTAATATTTTTGGGTCCCAGTATTCTTGAGGCAGGGAATATAATCTAATCCATATTGGAAGATTGGAGAAGTCTTCCTTCTCTGAATTGAATTTTGGAACACATTGTTTGATGAAGAGACCGACAGAGTTCATGAAATAGGGTCCTCCCTGTAGAATATTGTCCCTATCTTCAATGTTATTAAATATTATTGTGAAAAAACCCAGCGAGCCTAATTTCAATTATGCATCTCCCTTAATGGTCTAGTTTCTCATTTGCCAGTTGAGAAGAGTTTTCTTTGTTGGCCAAGGGTCAATTAATTTGCAAATCAGTTCTCTTTCCTTCATCCATTCAATGGTGGATCCTAATTTTTCCACCGGAGTCTCAAGAAGAGGGACTTCCTAAGTTTGCAACCAATAGGGACCCGTATTTTGGCTTGATTTGGGACGTGAATCCTGCACTAGAGTGACTCTTAGTTGGCTTGGCTTCTGAGAATGTGTGCGAGGATTGTTGATTCACAGTGGTTGTTGGCTAGAGCGATTAGCATTCATTGACTTGTAAGAGGGGCTGCCATTGGCCACCCAAGGGGTGTCATACGAGTCGATGCAGAGGCCGCGGAAGCTTAAAAATAATACAGGTTGAATAAACCCTAGTAGAGCTTATTTTTTTAACTCCATTAGCTTTTAAAGGTGTTTATTTAGGCAGTCATTCACATTTTCTAAGTGTCGCATTAACTTCTTGCTTTTTTCCCACCAGCAGTTGTCGTTGTTGGGTCACTTATTGCATTTTCATTTTTCCTTTTGCATGCTTGTTTCTAGAACTTAGTTTTCAATGATCTATGTTCCCTTTAGCCATATCTACATTCCTTCCTGCCCCAACACTCAGATCTAATATTTTCTCCCTCTTTCCAGGGAAAATTGCGCAATCATAGACAATAGTTGCCCTCTCTAACTGCACAATTCACATTCTCTTGGATCAAGCCTCATGCTTGGCCTCTAGGACTGTGCAATGCATAGTCACTAGCTTTCCCAACTATGTATTGCACAGTGCCAAGCCTCAACTGTCAACCCTCGCCGCTAAGACAATGCAATGCGCAGTCTCTTCCTTAAGTCTGCCTGGGTGAAACCGCAGTCTCTTCCTTAAGTCTGCCTGGGTGAAACCGCAGTCTCAAGCCTCAAGCTACCACCTTGTCTGCTGAGATTGCACAATGTGAAGTTCATGAGCCCAATCTCTCACCCTCAGTCTAGAAATTATGTAATCATTAATTTCAGTCTTTGAGTTGTTGTCTTGATCTTGCAGAATAGATTGTTTGCTTGAGCTAATTTTGTTTTCCATGAGTGCATCTTGTGAAGCAGGTACTACAACTTTTGAGGTTATCTCTCCCTATCAATTACTGTCATCATGGCACTAAAGATATCTGCCTCCAAAGACACCAAAGAAATCAGCACCAGTGAAACAGTTGAAAGCACCCTAGTCACCATGCCAGTTTTCTCAGGCACTCATATAGTCATTGAGAAATATTCAGATATAGCATGGAACACGATGAAGGATGCACACATGATAACTAATTACAAAGTAGATCTTGAAGACAATCATGTTTATATGAATGTCCAGAAATCAGGATGTCATAAGATTACATGCAGGTATTGAGCTTTCCCTTTCATAGATGTTATGAAATGGATCCTTTCACATACAAATTCAAAGGGCATGATCCTCAGTAGTGCCAGCAGACAAAGGCTTGCCTCTTTCATGGCACATGATTTTTAGCTTATGTATTGTTTTCATTCACCATAAGTTTACATGGATTCTTATTTCTAGGTAGTCACCAACTAACCGAGCACTAGAGATTTCATCAAAGGTTGGGTGAAAGAGCCATCCAAATTATAACAAACACCCAACAACACTTACAAGACCAAATCTCTTATAAAATAATTCCAGTACTTGATAGTTCTATGTTGATGAATCTATGGTCAAAAGAGTACTGAGACCTTTCCTGAAGGTTGGGCATTCTTACTACATCAGGTGGTGAATGATGGGAAATCATTCAATTGGTCAGACTTGTTGACTCAACAGTTAAATATCCATGTAACCAATGCCAAGAACCCTCCCAAGGGTAAGTCGGGTTCTACATGTATGCTTACGTGCTAGATGTGATATGTGCTCAGAATGCTTTTCTTAGCATGAGTTGGACTTGGTCACCAAAGGAGCATGTTGTACACATTTACTGGAAGTTTCTTTCAGAGTGTAGCTACAAAGGATTTATAGAGAAGTTAACTAATCACTTCCTCATACCACTGTACAAGATGGTATTTGAGGAAGGTTTGCCTTGTATGTCCTACGAGGCAATGGAAGCAATAGGAGAACTTTTCGATTGGTTTGCCTCACCGGATGGCACTTACCTTAAGGTGTTTGGCAGTTAGAGGTTGCCACATTTGTTTCCCAAGTATGCCACCAAAAAATTGGTCATGCAAGAAGTAGATTATCATATTTCCATAGGTTTATTAGGAGTGTTGCAGAGGAAGAAGAAAGTGCCTTAGCCCACTCTTCCTTTGCAAAATAGATTGTATGATATTAAGAATATGAAGGTTGATGACACTGAAGGCAAAGAGATAGAGAAATGCACATTCGGTCACATGGAATACCATTCGTACGTATAGATTTTAACCCCATACAGAAATTACATGCATACAAATTCTAAAAACAGAAAATAAACAATGGCGAGAGCATAAAACATATATACACAGAGATTTTCCCTTGGATCCCAAAACCAGGACTACCTGATTGATTTTTCATTATGTTCCTTTCAATGTTACAATACATATCTATACATGCCAAAGCATCCATAAACCCCAATCCATTAACCCTAGATTAGAACATAACCATAGTTCCCTTGACCAAATCTACAAAATACCATGGAAGGGAAACCATCATGCCCAAAACCATGTGTGAAATTCATGCACAAAACCATAGGTAGGTTCGTCCACCTAATATAGGGTCCAAAAAAAAAATTTCTCAGGGCATTGCCCCGGAAACTGTGCAGGGGGGCTACCACCCCCCTGTCACCCCCCGCGCGTGGGGTAGTCATGGAAAGAATATAACACAACCCAACATTCTCCCACTTGTTTTCTTCTTTCCACAGGAGAGCTTAGTCATTAATCTAGCCCTGCAATGCCCATTGTTTCTCTACAACAAGAGAACTTCTCAGTGCTCACATACTTTGTCAATGCATCTGCAATATTCTTCAAAGTGTCCACCTTTACCATCAACACCTTTTTTCCTCAACCATATCCCTCACAAAGTGATACTGAACGTCTATGTGCTTTGTCTTTAAATGATAAGCAGGGTTCTTTACCAAGAAAATTACACTTTGGTTGTCACAGTCTATCCTTATAGCTCATTGTACTAACTGAACATCAATGTGCTTTATCTTTGAATATAAGCAAGGTTCTCTTCCAAGAAAATCTCACTTTGGCTATCACAGTCTATCCTTATAACTCGTTATACTAACCCCATACTTGAACACAATCTCTACAACCAAACTGCTTCCTTGCTTGCATGAGTGGCTGCCATGTATTTTGCCTCTGTAGTTGAACATGCCATTACAAGCTCTCTCTTACTCATCCAACTGACTGAACCTCTAAATAGTTTAAACACATACCCACTTGTAGATCTTCTCTGATCGAGATCTCCAGTCCAGTCTGCATCAACAAAGCCACAAATGTCCAAAACTTTGTCCAATATTGGTCTTCCTTGGTAGCACAAACCATAATCACTAGTGCCATGCAAATACATGAAAACCCGCTTCACTATTTGCAAATGCTCCTTTCCTGGTTTTGACATAAACCTACTCAATACTCTCACTGCATGTGCAATGTCTAGTCTAGTATAGACCATTGCATACATCAAGATATCGACTGCACTTGCATATGGAACATGGGACATGTCCTCTTCCTCTTCTTATGTCTTTGGACACTGTTCAACAGATAACTTTACACCTAAAGGAATAGGAACCTTCATCGGTTTACTATCCTACATATTAAACCTCTGCAGTATTGTCTCAATATACTTCCTCTGGTTTAACTAGAGCTTCCTCTTTGACCTATCTCATTTAATTTCTATGCCCAAAATATAGTTTGCAGCACCAAGATCTTTCATGTCAAATTTGAAGGACAATTTGGTCTTCAAATCCTAGATAATTTCATTGTCATTTCCAACCAGCAACATATCATCCACATACAAGACCAGATAAATAAAATGGTCACCAATTAATTTAAAATACACACAGTGATCTTCTTTGCTTCTGGTGAAGCCAAGTCCCTGTATAAATGTATCAAATTTCTAATACCACATCCTTGGTGACTATTTTAACCCATACAGAGACTTGTTTAACTTGCATACCATCTCTTTCTTACCCTTCACCGCAGAGCCTTAAAGTTGCTTCATGTAGATCTTTTCTTCTATATCCCGTGAAGAAATTTTGTCTTCACATCCATTTGTTCTACCTGAAAATCAAAAGCAGCAACAACAGATAAAAGTAATCTAATAGAAGCTATCTTGGAAACAAAAGAAAAAATATCACCAAAATCAATTCCCGACACTTGGGAATAACCTTTTTTCTACTAACCGAGCTTTATATTTCTCCACCTTTACTTCTACATTCATCTTCTTCTTGAACACCCATTTGCTGCCAATGGGTGTCCTTCCAACCAACAAATCCACCAAATCCCAAGCCTCATTTTTGTGTAAAGATGCGTTTTCATTAACCATGGCCTATTTCTAAAGTTTTCCATCCTTTGAATATACTGCTTCCCTCACAGTTTTGGGATCATCATCAGTAATAGATAAAGAAAAAATGGAACAGAAAGTAGATGGACTATACCTTTCTGGCTACCTTCTTTCTTGAACTGATCTTCTCACAGCTGGAGTTTGTGGCTCTTTTTCTTCTGATTCATCGTCTACTATGGAGGTTGATTCTTCCTCCTTTAGCTCAAACTCTATCTTTTCACGTTCCTTTCGTAGGACTTCACGTTTAATAAGATCTTTCACCTCTCTAAACACCACATCTTAGTTGTACACAACCTTTCTTGTTTATCGGTTCCAAAGCTTATAACCTTTTAAACCATCCTTATACCCAATAAAGATGCACTTTTCAGATTTATTATCCAACTTTTTTCGTTTCTCCTTTGGAACATGTACATATGCATCACATCAAAATACCCTCATATTTGAAATAGAAGGTTTCTTTCCAGTCCATGCCTTTTGTGGAGTCTTATCCTCCAATGTTGATGAAGGTGATCTGTTGACCAGGTAACATGTAGTCTCCACCACCTTTGCCCAGAATTCCTATCCTAACCCGACACCATTGAGCATGCTTCTTGCCCTTTCCATTAACATCTTGTTCATTCTTTCTGCAACTCAATTTTGCTCAAGTGTGTATGGATTAGTATTCTTCCATGCTATACCACACTTCTTACAGAACTATTCAAATTCCTTCTTGCAAAACTTTCCACCATTATCTCTCGTTAGCACCTTTATCTTCTTCTTTGTCTAATTTTCCACTAGAACCTTAAATTCTTTAAAGTTGTCAAAGACTTCAGATTTCTTCTTGAGGAAATATATCCATGTATTCCTTGAGAAGTCATCTATAAATGATACATAGTACACAGACTTACCCAGTGATGGAACCGACACAGGTCCAAACACATCACTGTACACAAGCTCTACTATTGGTTTCGCCCTCTTACCACCAAAGGGGAAATTCCCCTGATTCTACTTCCCATATGCACAATTTTAACAGAAATCAAAATCCAGAGAGAAATTATAAATACCTTCTACCATGCCATTACAATGAAGTATTCGAAGGCCCTTCTCTCCAATATGTCTAAGTCTTTGATGCTATAGCATGGTATTTTCTCTAGAGACCACTAGATTTTTTGCTCCACTTTCAAGAACCACAGAAATGTTGCACCCATCAATAACAATGCTACCTTGAAGCTTATACAGAGTTCCAATCCGAAGTCCTCGCATCAATACCAGTTCTCCTTGAATGATCTTGCACATATCTTTTATCGGACACTGTTTTTATACCTGCATCATCCATCTTGCTTACAGAAATCAGATTTTTGGCCAATGCAAGAATATGCAAAACACCCGAAAGTGTTCTAATCTTTCCACCTTGCAACTTCAACTTCATTTTTCTGAGACCAATGATTCTAGTGTTCCTGTTATTCCCTAAGAAGACATCATCACCATCATATTTCTCATACTCGTAGAACCATTCTATATGGGGAGTGAAGTGAAAGGATTATGGGGAGTGAAGTGAAAGGATGCACCTGAGTCAACCAACCATGCCTCATGATCTACATGTGTACTTGAAGAAGAAGCCAAGTACACATCCCCACTTTCATTTGAGGTGGTTTTTGCCTCTACAAAATGAGCATCATCAGATCCCTTTCCTTTCTCAGGAGCTTTAGATTTACAGTCCCTTTTGAAGTGCACTTCCTTTCCGCATTTCCAGCACACCTTTACATGTTTTCGTGGAGATTTAGATCTCCCTCTAGATTTAGATCTCCCACTCGATGAATTATTTTTGTTTCTATTCTGGGACTGTCCTCTTACAGACAAGGCATCACTATTCTGGTCCTCTATATTTTTCGTCTTGTCTCCTTCGACAACAAGGATGACACTATTTCATCAAACTGTAAGGCAGTTGCATTGTTACCTATTGTGACAACCAGACCATCCCACAAATCTAGTAGAGAACACAACTAACTGATGCAATTATCTTCTTCTGAAATTTTAATATCAACAGATAATAACTAGCTTACCACATTATTAAATGCATTCAGATTCTTTTTCAATTGATTTGTTAATGAGATCTAAGACATTCGTTAAGGTATTACAGACTCATGTGCATGGATATGCCTATGTTACTTTGTGCAATGGATAGATAATATTGCGAAATACATAGACAATGAAGCAGTTAAAGAAACATAATAGATGACACACATAAACACAACAAGTTTAATATGGAGTTCACCCAAAACTCCTGGGCTACATCTCCTGGTCCAGCCTTCAGTGGTGGCCTCTCTATTATGTCTTTAGAAGCAGATTTTTACAACAATGAGCTCAAATTGAGCCTCACACAATAGATACAAAACAATTAGGCTTTTACTCGGATCCCGCTAGTCTCTTTGAGTACACAAACTCTCTGTTTCTGTGGATCTCTGCCTCAGCACTGCCTTCAATATTGCCTACCTTTGTTTCTATTGGTATGTGGCTTTTAAAGCCAATCTGCACTGTCCATTCATTCTCCTTCTCGGGCTCTCTGGCTTCTCGACTTATGTCCATTCAAACCCCTTTTTGAGCATTAGCAATCATTGTTAAACGCTTCTAGGGATGGTGGCCACCTATATTGTAACGGGATGTGTTGAAAATGCAACAAGATGATGGAGCTTAGTGAAAAGAAGTCACCTTCACTAAGTGGTTCCGTAGGCTATTTTAAGCGCAAAGTCTATTTTTAGACATATGGATCATGGTCTATGAGTTGCAGGATGCTATTTATCGATGATTGGTCATGTTGGTAAAAATAGATGGACCTCTATTTTTAGACATATGGGCAGAGTTTATTTTTAGACTGCCAGTCAAAAAATAGAACAGTCGAATATTATTAGCTCTTAATAATATTTGGACTATAAACATTATCTTATCCTCTTGCAGCACTTCAGTTCGAGCTACAGATGTGGCACATGCAACTGCCAAAAGGAAAATGCTTTTCCTATGGGTTAGTTGAGCTATTACATGATGGACTTCAGTTAGAACTCAAGTGATTGAGTTTGGTGGAGTTGATTGAGGAGTTGATGGAGTTGTGTTCAGTTTGACTTAGTTGAACTATTTGTATTTAGTCTAACCGACAAATACACTAGTGATGAGTGGTGTGAATTAATTATTAATTAATTCACTAATTATTAACTCATAAATCAACTAAA
>APFE030962344.1:0-18923 GCA_000404065.3 Pinus taeda | reverse complement strand
AGTTCGAGCTACGGATGTGGCACATGCAACTGCCAGAAGGAAATACGCTTTTCTTATGGGTTAGTTGAGCTATTGCATAAAGGACTTCAGTTAGAACTCAAGTGATTGAGTTTTGTGGAGTTCATTGAGGAGTTGATGGAGTTGTGTTCAGTTTGACTTAGTTGCACTAGTTGTATTTAGTCTCACTAACAAATACACTAGTGATGAGTGGTGTGAATTAATTATTAATTAATTTACTAATTATTAACTCATAAATCAACTAAAGAATACATCAGTTAACTCAGTGCATGGACAGTTTAGTGGAGACAAGTGTTAGAGGTGAGTGAAAGGTCAAGACAGCTGCCAGTTGTGACTATAGTTGTGCATGAGATTTGCACAATCATTAGATTGAGATTGCCAATGAGTATTGCGTAGTGCAACACAAGGGAAATACGAGTTTGGATCAACCATTCTCAACTATTCTCAACAGGGATTGCGCAGTGGAGGCAAGCAAGCAGCGGAGGAGATTTGAACCTGTGATTGATTCAGATCTGAGCTAGTTTGTGTGTAACAAGTGGAGATAGTACTGAGTACTTGCGAGGAGTATTGTACTATGTACTGTTACATGTTCTCAATCAATATAATATACAGATAGTTGGGGGTTTTCAACTGTATGCTTTCCCCGTGATATATTGTGTTGATATGTGTGATTGATGTTTCAATGTGCGCATGCGATTGTTACTTTAATTCCGCAAATTGATGATCAACGTAGAGGAGGTTATGTATTATGCATGCATTCCGCAAATAGTGTATAATCAGGATAATCTCTGTGAATAAGTGTCATATTATTCAAAATTTCTACAGGATGGGTCATCGAAATCCCAAAATTAGTCATTTTTTGTTAACATAGAGAAGTGTTGCAAAACACAGGAAAATCCACCAAATCATTGTTCATCGGATTTGAAATATTATAAGTTCTACCTTATAACTCCTATCGGGTCCGCCTTTGTAGCGATATCACATCTCCACCATTGATCTGAGAGGACTTGATCCAAAGGTTGAGATCCATTTCAGGCGGCTCTTTAGTACGAGAGTTAACCACCCAATGAGGGTGGTTTTCTCTCTCCTCAACCAGGACACATGGCAACTATCATATGGGATCAGGCAAAGCCCGGCCCAAACCACTCACTGCTTTGTTCCCCCCGAAATCCCACTTGTTTTTTGGATTTCCTTTGCATTTAAAAATACAATAAAATACGAAAAAAACCCGTGAAAATGGCTTTGGGTGGATTTGAAATATTATACATTTTCATTCCTAAACCCCTTCGGGTCCGGGTTTCATCACATCGGCGATTCCCTTTGTATTTCGTTTAATAAACGAAATACACAGAAATACATTAAAAATGCAAATTAACGGATCTCAAATCTTATAAAATAGCGTTTATATATCCATCGAGTCTGGCTAATCACATCATATATATATGTATATGTATATGTATATCTATATCTATATGTATATATATATATATGTGTGTGTGTGTGTGTGTGTGTGTGTGTGTGTGTGTGTGCACGCATATAGCCCCGCTCCATTGTGTTTGCTAATTGCGATATCATGATGCAATTGATCAAAATCGCATATCGCGATAACCTCGGGCCGTTTGGCGAGCGCTCCATTCGTATTTGCCGACTGCGATTCTGTGATGCAAGGTGGGCCGTCAATCTGCGCGCTTGATCGATGGCCCTCGTTGACTCCTCGATCGCCATCGCAAGTTTTATGCAGTGTGCTCCGATTTCCTCCACCTGTCACCGCCGATTTGCAATTTGGCCCGGATCTGGACCATTGATCAACCAGATCCCACGGCTCCTATGCATTCACTGTTCAAGCCATCGATAGCACTATTTTCTTGTGTTTTTCGCCTCTCGATAGTGTTTTCCGATGTTTCTAAGGGTTCTTCCCATGCGATTGTTTTGATCTTTTGAATGATTTTGAAGACTTAGAGAGTATTCTAGGATCCATTTGGATCACGCCTTCCCACTAAAAAGGCTTTTGGACCACCAAGAGTTGGCTTTTAAGCATCAATCAAGTGAGAATACAGCTTCCTCACTTGTCCAATCTCTATCCATTTTGCACTACTTGGTTTTGAACCTTTGAGTCAAATTCTCATGTACTCAACATCCGCACTGTGCGTAGTTCTCACCTTCCTGTCCAGAACTATATCTTCCTGCAACTCATTGAGATATTCAGGCAACAGCTCATCAATAGAAGGCAACTGACTTTGCTCTTTTGGATCTTCAATCAAAGAAGGTTAAAATAGTCTCAAGTTCTCTGCATTAACTACTAAATAGATGTGCATGTAAGCTAGCAAATCAAGGCGAAAAGCATTCTCACTAATTTTCTCAAGTATCTTGAAAGGCCCATACCTTATTGGCTTCAGCTTCTTTCCTTCACCTTACATTCTATCTTTACTGATGTACAGCCAGACATGATCGCCAACTTGGAATCTATGCTCAATTCGATGCTTATCATGCCTTGCCTTGTACTTGGTCTGGCTCTTTTCCAGTTGTTCCCGCACTGCCTGTTGAATTTCTTGGATTTGTTCAATGAACTTGGTTACTTTGTCCACATCATTGTGTCCATCAACTGCTATGTCTTTACTAAATACAAAATCCAAGGGAGATCTTGGTGTAAAACAAAAACAAGTCTCAAAAGGAGATCTTTGTGTAGAAGAATGTTCAGCACGGTTGTAAGCATGTTGCACATAACATAAATGTTAATCCCAGACCTTGGGATGCTTGCTGCAATAGCCTTTGAGCAACTGGATCATTGTCATGTTGACCACCTCTATTTGACCATCTGTTTGTGGATGAAAGGCTATGCTTTTCTTCAGTCTGGTTTCCATCAACTCCCATAGACTTGACCAAAAATTTCCAACAAATCGAGAATCTCGATCAAAGACAATAGAAGCGGGTAACCCAAAATGAACCCATACATGCTGAAAGAACAAATTTGTTGTTTGTTCAGCTGTAATCTGCTTGTTACAAGGTATTAAAATACACATTTTGTTGAACATGTCCACAATAACATATAAATAATAATAACCTTTTCTAGATTTAGGCAATCCCCCAACAAAATCCATGGAAACACTTTCCCAAGGATGAGAAGGAACTGGAAGTGGAGTGTACAAGCCTAGTTTTCTATTGTTGGGCTTGCTTTTAGCACACATGGTACACCCTTTACTATATCTAGAAAATGTTTCATGCATTCTTGGCCAATAGCATAATCTTTGTAGCTGTGCAACTATCGTACTTGCACCAAAATGACCTAATATTAGAGAAGTGTGTGCTTCCTGGATTATATTAACTCTTTCAGTTTGAGGAATGCATAACTTTCCCAAATGATACAAGAGTTGGTCCTTAACATAATAATCCAATTCTTCTACTTGTTTGCCATGACATAAAGTTGCATATACATCTTTAAAATCTATATCTTGAGCATACTATTCAATGTAGCTTTCATGCATTATGGAGTTATGCTTAAGTATAGTATATGCATTTATAATTGGTCTAGACAACATATCTGCAACTTTATTGTGTATGCCCTTCTTATATCTGATGACTATATGAAACTGTTGTAGAAAACCCATCCACCTATAGTGCCTTGATTGCTGCAATTTAGTTTGTGAGTGTAAATATTGAAGTGGTTGATTATCAGTGTGTATAACTGTTTCTTTGCCCAATAGGTAATGTTCCCACGTTTTCACACTCTGCACTAATTCATACAATTCTTTATCATATGTGGGATAATTAACTACTGCAGAATTAAATGTCTCGGAATGGTAGCATATGAGTTTACCATGGTGCATCAACACCGCTCTGATGGCATAGTCACTGGCATCTATTTCAATCTTAAATGGTCTTTGAAGATTTGGCAATGCTAGTACTAGTGTTGTACTAATTTTTTCTCTCAAGGTGTCGAAGGCTTTCTGTTGTTTGCCTCCCACTGAAATACCTTACTCAATCCTGTTAAAGCATGTAAGGGAGTTGCAATCAAGGAAAAGTTAGCAAGAAACTTTCTCCAATATTGTGCTGCTCCTAGGAAGCTTCTAACTTCTGTAGCAGATTTGGGTTTAGGTGAGTTCACAATGACTTCAAACTTAGAGGAATCTATCTTCAATTCACCACCCCCTACTATATGACCTAAATAATTCAAATATGTTTTACCAAATTCACATTTTGATAACTTAACATAGAGATTTTCTTTTTTCAAAACATCTAGAGTCTGTTTTACATGCTTCAAATGTTCTTCCCATGTTTTACTGAAAACCAAAATGTCATCTAAATATACAATTACAAAATCATCAATAAAAGGCCTGAGTACATCATTCATTACTCTCATGAAAGTGGCAGGAGCATTAGTTAAGCCAAAAGGCGTAACTAGCCATTCATACAGCCCTTGCTTTGTTTTGAAAGCAGTCTTCCATGCATCTTGCTCTGCTACTCTGACCTGATGGTAGCCACTATGCAAGTCCAACTTGGAAAAGTAAACATCTTCTTTCAGCTGATCTAATAGATCATCTATGCGAGGAAGAAGATAACGATTCTTGATCATTATTTTATTCAGTGCTCTGTAGTAAATGCACATCCTCCACGAACCATCTTTCTTTCTCATCAACACGATTGGAGATCCACATGGTGATGTGCTTGGCCTTATGAACCCTTTCTCGAGCAGCTCTTGTATGTGCTTCTTGATCTCTGCATTCTCTAAAGTGGATAACCTATACATTCCGATGTTAGGCAATGGAGCATCTTGCTGCAAATGAATATCATGTACAATTTCCCTTTTAGGTGGCAGACCTTTAGGTTCTTGAAATAGGATATCATATTCTGAAACAACTTTTTCTAAATCAGCTTGTTGCTTAGCATCACAACCTTCAAATACATTGGTTTTATTAGGTTTTTTTTCCTTTACAACCATTAGTAAAAATTGCTTGCATGAATTTATAATTCTTTTCATCTGCCCTGAGTTAATGAGAGTGTAGTTATTTTTGAGCTGATGAGCTCTTACAGTATATTCTATTCCATATTTTGTGAGTTGATACTTATTTTTAGCTCTATATAAAACGACTTTTCTATCATACAAGTAAGGACTTCCTAAAACAATACCACATATATCCAAAGGAACTATATCTAACTCAACCTCATCTACAAATGTTGACCCAAAAGCAAACCTAAGTTTACATTGTCTAGTCACTTGTAGCTTTACTTTATCGCATACCCAACCTAATGGATATGGCTTCTTATGAGGTGTGGTTAGTAGTCCCAATTTATTTACAATTGCTTTAGAAATCAAGTTTACTTGTGAACCACTATCAAATAAAGTATCAACCTTTTGATGCTTGGAAATAACTCTAATATGAAAAAGCTCATGCCTTTTCCTCTCATTTTCTTCATTATCATTAGTTCGTCCATAATTACTAGTAGATGCTTTAGAATTTTTACCTTTTATACCTGTAATTGTGATTTTTGTTTCATCACCTGAGTTTGACCCCAAATCTTTCTGAATAGCAGCAGCAGTCTTCTTCTTCTTGCCATCGAACTTCTTGGGTTTCAGCTCCGGATGCAAAGACCAGCAATGTTCATCATCATGTCCATCCTTCTTGCAGTGAGTGCATGAAGGTTTGTCTTTCTGTACAACGTTTGTCTTCCTCTCTTTCCATTTTTGCTTCCTCTTTTCCTTGTTTTTGCTTGTAGTGGGTTTTGATGATCCCCCAATCTCTGGGTTCACATTCTTGCCTCTACCCTCTAGATGTGTAGCTTGAACGGATACCTCATCTATGCTAGTAAGGTTAAACATGAGAATGGTGTGCCTCAAATAGCTACGTAGACCACCTATATACTTCAACAAAGTTTCAGGTGAGTCTAGAGAAATGCCTAGAATTAAAGCTCTTTTTCTAAATTCTTGGGTGTAGCTTTGTACACTTTGCCCCTTTAATTGGCAAAGAGTTTGCCAACTCATCATAGCTTGCTGTGTATAAGCTAGTGGATAGAATTGTTTTTTAATGGCAGAAACAAATTCACTCCAGGTAGAAAGAATTTTACCATTCTTCTTCAAATCAGCTTGGGTCCTGCCTTCCCACCATACTAGGGCAGTTCCTCTAAGGCGTAGGCTGGCCAGCTGAATCTTTCTCCTTTTTGAATCGATGTTCTGCACTCTGCAATATACATCAATCTGTCTAATACAGTTATCTAGCTTTTCTGCATTTAATTCTCCATCATATATTGGAAAATCAAATTTTACATCTAATTTAATCAAAGGGCTAGAAGGAGGTGTTGTTAGAAGAGGCTCTTTTCCTTTCCCTTTGCCTTCAAAATGGCTATCTAGAAGAGGTTCCTCTATTCCTTTGTCTTGTTTGGACGTTGAAGAATCTTCACTTTGACCTTTCTTAAATTCTCTATACTCTCTTCTACCATGGCTCTCATGGTCATGAAACTGTCCATGAACTGAGAGTCTGATTCCAAGGGAGTTTGTTCTGCCATTTTCATCCAAGGATAGACTCTTCCTATTTATGGGTTAGCTTCAACCAATTCTCCTTCTCCTAATTTGAGCTTTGACCTAGTTATCATTCACCAATCCAGCACAAGCTTGTCTAACCTTATCAAACCTAAAGCTCTGATACCACTTGATCTGTTAATGAGATCTAAGACATTTATTAAGGTATTACAGACTCATGTGCATGGATTTGCCTATGTTACTTTGTGTAATGGATCGATAAGATTGTGAAATACATACACAATGAAGCAGATAAATAAACATAATAGATGACACACATAAACACAACAAGTTTAATATGGAGTTCACCCAAAACTCTTGGGCTACATCTCCTGGTCCAGCCTTCAGTGGTGGCCTCTCTATTATGTCTTCAGAAGCATAGTTTTACAACAGTGAGCTCAAATTGAGCCTCACACAATAGATACAAAACAATAAGGCTTTTACTCGGATCCCCCCAGTCTCTTTGAGTACACAGACTCTCCTCACTGACTCTCTGTCTCTATGGATCTCTGTCTCAGCACTGCCTTCAATACTGCCTACCTTTGTTTCTGTCAGTCTGTGGCTTTTAAAGCCAATCTACGATGTTTGTTCATTCTCCTTCTCGGGCTCTCTGGCTTCTTGACTTCTGTTCGTTCAAACCCCTTTCTAAGTGTTAGCAATCATTGTTAAACGCTTCTAGGGATGGTGGCCACTTGTACTGTAACGGGATGGGTCATCGAGCCTTTGAAATCCCAAAATTGGTCGTTTTCTGTTAACACAGAGAAACACTGCAAAACACAGGAAACTCTGCCAAACCACTGTTCATCAGATTTGAAATATTATAAGTTCTACCTTATAACTCCTATCGGGTCTGCCTTTGTAGCGATATCACATCTCCACCGTTGATCTGAGAGGTCTTGATCCAACGGTTGAGATCCATTTCGGGTGGCTCTTTCGCATAGGAGTTAACCGCCCGATGAGGGTGGTTTTCTCTCTCCTCAGCTGGGACACGTGGAAACCATCGTATGGGATCAAGCAGAGCCCGACCCAAACCACTTACCGCTTTGTTCCCCCTGAAATCCCACTTGTTTCGTGGATTTCCTTTGCATTTAAAAATATAGTAAAATATTGAAAAATCCCATGAAAACGGCTTTGGGCGGATTTGAAATATTATAAATTTTCATTCCTAAACCCCTTCGGGTCCGGGTTTCATCACATCAACTCTTCCCTTTCTATTTTGTTTAATAAATGAAATACACATAAATACATTAAACTTGCCAATTGACGGATCTCAAATCTTATAAAATAGCGTTTATATATCCATCGGGTCCGGCTAATTGCATATATATATGTGTGTGTGTGTGTGTGTGTGTGTGTGTGTGTGTGTGTGTGTGTGTGTGTGTGTGTTTTCCAATTGCGATACCACGATGCGATTAATCGCAATAGCATATCGCAATAACCTCGGGCCATTTGGCAAGCACTCCATTCATATTTGCCGACTGCGATTCTGCGATGCAACGTGGGCCGTCAATCTGCGTGCTTGATCGATGGTCCTCGTTGACTTTGTCGATTGCCATCGCAAGTTTTATGTGGTGTGCTCCCATTTCCTCTGCCTGTCACCACCAATTTGTGATTTACTGATCAGATCTGGACCATTGATCGGCCAGATCCGACGGCTCTTAGGCATTCATTGTTCAAGCCGCTGATAGCTCTGTTTTCACTGTGTTCTTGTGTTTTTCGCCTCCCGATAGTGTTTTCTGATGTTTCTAAGGGTTCTTCCCATGTGATTGTTTTGATCTTTTGAATGGTTTTGAAGACTTAGAGAGTATTCTAGGATCCATTTGGAACACTTTATTTACCAAAGACTTAGATTGGTACAAAGTCCCTAACTTGTCCCATAAAGCTTTTGCCGAAGCTTCCCCTGATACATTCAACAATACTAAATCTAAGACACACAATCATATTGTGCTCTTTGCCTTCCTATCCAACTTCACCGAGTCTTTAGTTGACATTATTGTTGGTTTAGTACCCAGATCTACCATGATCCACCGATATTTATCCACCAGCAGATCCTCCATCTTGAGTTTCCACAACTCAAAACTCTAACAATTAAATTTCTTGATCTTTATCTTTCCACTGCTTTCCATCCTCTTTCACCACAAGAATCGATCCCACAAATCTCCCACTAAACAGAGTCTACCACGGGACCAAGAAAAACCCCTCAGCAGCAAAGGCGTCCCCTTGAAGCCAAAACAACTCTGATACCAAATGTAGGTTTTAACCCCGTACAGAAATTACCTACATACGAATTCTATAAATAGAAAATAAATAATAGCAAGAGCATAAAACATAAAACAGATATACGTAGATATTTTCCCCTGGATCCCAAAACCGAAACTAGTAGATTGATTTTTCATTATGTTCCTTTCAATGTTACAATACCTATATATACATGTCAAAAAATCCATAAACCCCAATCCATTAACCCTATATTAGAACATAATCGTAGTTCCCTTGACTGGATCTACAAAATACCATGGACAGAAAACATCATGCCCAAAACCATAGGTATGTCCACCCACCCAATATAGGGTCCAAAAAAAAAATTCCTGGGGCACTGATCCTGACCCTGCGCAGGGGGGCTACCTCCCCCTGCATACCCCCCGATAGGGGGGCAGCTTCCTCCCTCGTGACCCCCCCCCCTGCATATGGGATAGTCGTGGAAAGAATATAACACAACCCAACAGTACGATGTCAGGAGTGTTTGCAAGCAACATTGTGCAAAGATACATTTCAATTGGCCAAGCGGGACTTATTCCAAACCTGAGGAGGAAAGGATTGATAATTGTTATAATACCTATAATCCCCATACCCAGTCATCTTTGTAGGCACATCACACGTTACTCCTCAGCCGAAAGAAACTCCAGAAGCAGAACCATCAATGTGGTGCAACCCAGTGTGCGAAAAGGATAAATGAAAGGTTTCACACAGTCTATCGAAAGAACAAAGTCGTAAATGGAAAGTAGATCCAATCATCTTGAAAGCAACCATAACAACATAAAGAAAGAGGAAGTAGAGGAATCAGGAGGAAGAATTAAGTTAGAAGGAAGAGCAAGAATAGAAATAACAAGAAGAGAGGCAAAGACTTTAAGAATAAAGGTGGAAGAAAGAGGAGGAAGAAACGAAATTGAAGTAAGATGAAGAAGAGGAACAAAGTTGGCTACCTGAAGAATAAATCAAGCAGCTACAGGACAAAGTACTTGCCCAGGAAATTGAGGATTTGATAGTGATCCATGACGTGGAGGTAAAGAAGGAGCAATAAAATCAAGATTTTGATCTCATGCCTTCCACACAGCAGATCACTACTCAACCTCCATCTCCTCCTACGAAAGGGCAAGCTCTAGGTGAGCAAGAGGAAATTTCTCCTCTTTATGAAGGTACGATGATGGATATCTATAGTTTAATTGTTGATGTTCTACAAAAGAATATTGTACAGGAAAGGAAGAAACACTTCTTGAACGACCTCAAACTTCCAGCGTTTATCAAAGAAAAGGTGATTGTGATGGATACCAAGAAGAATCCAGAAGTTATTTCCATAGCCAACTTGGCCTTCATAGGAGCTTCCAAGTCAAACACAGAGTACTTGATGGTCGAGAATCGACAAATGACAAAGAACTTAGAGGTTGCAAAGAAACTAATTGAGTAGCTCCAGGCAGAGGTTCAAAAAGCAGATCCTCCACAGATGTACTTATATTAACTCAAGGCAACCATACTTGGTGAAGTATTGGCATTAGGAGACACTATGAAGAACCTCTATGAGGATCTAGTCACCATGCATAAAGTAGTTGTCTGCATGCACGACATGCAACAAAAATGTATAGAAAATGCTAAAGCTCTCAAAGTTTTCCATGCAGCCATCGTTGTTGTGCATAAGTGAGGAATGCGGTATAGAGGTGAAACTCTTCAGTTGGTGAAGAAGACAAGGCAACAAGCTGAGTTGGACAAGACAAAAGTTTGGATGCTTATTCAGAGAAATAAGCAGCTCAAGACTTTCCTCACCAACATTCAGTCCTCTTGCGCACAGTTGTATAAGAGTGTGGATTTCATGGTGAAGTCACACAAGATCCCTTCAGTCAACACACTCACCAAAGCTAAAGGTAGAAACAAGGTCAGGTAGGAAGTCAAGGAATATTTGGACCAATTCAAGCAGATCACCACAAAGGGAGATACAAACGTGAATAGACATGATATGCAGAAGTACATTGGTGGGCCCTTCCAAGATAAACACAATGTTTTTATTGTTAAATAAGGAAACACAAACTATCTCCAAGACCATGTACCCAAATGCAATGGAGACAAGAGTTTGCTTCCATCTTGATCCTATCACAAAGTTTGGGGAAGTCATTGCACAATACAAAGCTTGGCGCCTCTATGTGACCAAGAAGCTACAAGTTGAAGTGGATGAACAAGAGTTTCCCCAAACTCAAGCTTGACTTGTTTTTGTCCTATTAGGCTTGTTTAGTCGACTCTACCCAATTCTATCTTATATGGGTGTTTGGAACTTTCACTTTAATAAAAGCTCGAAGCTGACATGTTTTCATGCATATGTTGTGAATATAGTAGGACTATTCTTGTTATTTTTGCAATATATGTTATTTCATTTACGCTAAAGGTTATGAAATAATTTGTTTGCATTAGTATGAATCTTGTTGAATGTGTGATGTTATGTATTTCAATCATGGTTATCTTGTGAACTATTTTACAAACTAACTTATGATTCCTTTATGCTCGTGTGTTCCTTTCAAGCTGCGAACTATTAAAGCCTTTTAAGGGGCTCACTTACTTCCCCCTTCTTGTGATAGAACCTCTCATGCATTGCACTTGACTCTTCACATATTCATACACCTGTTTCATCAAAGTCATGAGTACATCATTCTATGCATCACCGTAGCCAAGGCATACCACTAAAACCCACTATTTCAGCAATTGTTTCATATTTCGCATGGGGATCCTACTCCAAATAGTGTGAGGTCTAATAGGGACTTCATATAAGGGATACCCCCTTAATTTTGGTGAGTCTAGCACTGCCAACAGCATGTTACAACCTAATTTGTTGTAAAAGAGGATTGGAGTCCTCGTTATTTTGATCAATAAAATTATTTTTGATAATGTATTTAAATAAGGGGGTTAGGGTAGGACCCTATGAAAGAAGGATACAATTCCCAATGGTGCAAGTATTTTATTGAGTTTTACATTGTCCAAAATATTTATGTCTCATAAATATTTGATCCCTCTCCATAATTGATAGATTAAGCATTAAAATGGATCTAAGCTAGCGTTAAAATTCCAATATGGTTGATTAATTAATTTGAAATATATAAAGCCTTAGTAACCAATAATTACATTACATTATTTGATTTAAGGCAAGGCATGGTTCCTTTCCCTAATTTGAATTATTTGATTCATGTTTCTTCTTCACCCATAAAGAAGTAATCAAATAATAAAAATAAAGATATTTTTTTTTAAACCAAAACAAGGAAATATTCAATTGTATACAAAGGTTTGTTTCAAAGTTTCAAATCCTATAATTAAGTAGCTCTTTCACACTACATAAAATATTTTAATGCAAATTATAAAATATATGATTCAAACTTTTTCACATGTTGCCACCTTAACAAAAACACCTAAAAACTTAGGACTCTACATAACATTACACATTAACAAAAAATATATCAACTATTAGCTTCCTCCATGCTAACATCTATGAGAGGAGAGTATTGTTTCCCAACATCCATTAGTTCCTTGAGTTGATGAACCATCTCTTATTTTTACAATTTAGTTGGAGTAGAGTTAGCTAGGTCCTTATTGTTAGTTGTAGATGAGAGAGAATATTTCGAAGATTAAGTATTAAATTTTATAGCATGTAATCCTCTAAGATATTCATCCTCTATTTTTGGTGGACTAGTAGCTTCATCATAGTTGTGTGTTGAGACACATAATGGTGCTCATTTTCATGCACCTTATATGTTATAAGAATAGAGAAATCCTGTTGGATTATATATACTCTTCATATCTCCTCAGTACTCACCCAAATTCCAATACATCCCCGTTCTTTGTATTTGCACTATGGGCCCTAATTCTTGCAATCCAATCTAAGCATATAAATATAAAACCTACATAAAGAATTTGACCTAGAGAAATAAATAAGATGCCTATAGGAACCACACACAGAGAACTGACAAAGATGATCCTTTAAGATAGATAATCCTTACAAGTTACACTGCATGCGGTAGTCTAGAAGGGAGTAACACCAAAGAAACCACCTAGGATATGAACCTTGTATCTAGTAAAGAAAATCAAATAGAGAATTGAATTGATAAAAAGACATTGACCCAAGAGAACAATCCTAGGGGGCAATAGATGCCACGCCCTTTGCCAAAGTTTCCTTACTATAACACTACCAATAGATATCTAGAATTAAATAACACAAAGAATAACTAACAAGAGGATACAAGCTTGAAGGAATACATTAATCATTAACCTCACATGATCATCCAATTTCCTTTTGTTAAATCTAACATAATAGAGAACCCCAAAGAACCAAGGTACCAAACGAAAGGAACAAGAGTTGAAATAATAGTCTTTCGTGCTATCTCAACAAAATTTCTCATAAGTTACATGATATAGCTAAGGTCATAGACAATCCACCCAAAGTCACTTACCTTGAGGTTTAAAACCATTTGATATTAATCACAAGTATTCCTACTTCGCTTGTGCATGTATTCCATTATCCCTTGTACACATTCAATACATAGAGTCGAGAATAGAGCCCGTGCACCTGTGCCATTACCATACCATTAAGTTAATGTGCATGTTATTGAGCCATATGCATATTTAAGTGTTGATTGGCATGAAATTAAAACCAATCCGTAGGGGATGATGCATTGTGAATGCACTCCATTTTGAATATAATTCCATTATGTTAATTCAATAATCATTTTGGCCCATAGATAAGCTTCAGAAATAATCTCTTGCTTGACATGATAGAAGGATGTATTATTTGATGAGATTACCTCCTTTTTAGCTCCAAGAATGACCATTACTTAAGCTTCCCTTTCACTCGAATAGACCTCTTGAGCATATCTTTGATTATCACCATGGAGTTTCCTAAAATGGTCAATGATATGGTCCTTGATTCCTATATTAGTTGGAGACCTCTTAGAAGAGCATAAGCTTCTATGAGATTATTAGATGATGTCCTGAGACTCCATAAATATGTTGCTACCTTTGTTCTCCTGGAATCATAATGAATCCCCTAAATTAGAGATGTGAGTTTTAACTCTTACATTATAAGTGTATTTTTATTTATATTTATATTTCAATATTCACTAGGTAAGTTGAGGTTTTTTTGGAACTATTTATAAAGCTACTAAAAATGGATTTGCGGTTGAGATTTCTATTTCCAAACCATCTTAAAAAACAAATTTATGACTCCTATATTTCTTAATTTGAGAAAAGTTTACCTCTAGACATGGAGTTATACATACCCATACTTGAAATATAACATACAATGAAAAAAAACATATCCATAATGTAATAATTGTAAGCAACTACAATTTTACATTTGTAAAATTTAACGTAATTATGCATAAATGTAAATTAAGATATTTCATTGAACTCAAAATAATAAACTTATCAATAATATCAATTATCATAAAATAAAAACAAAAACAAACAGACAATCACTTCATAATTAATACTAAAGCGTTTATCTTCTATTATTCACACTTCATAATTAATACTAAAACAATTATCTTCTATTATTCACCTAATTATTAGTAAAATTACATTTCTTTCATTATTTAAATTATATTTTTAATATATAATAAATTTAATACTTTGAAAAAACCTTTATTAATTATTAATATTTAAAATTTTAATTTAATTAAAAAATTAATTATTTATTTAATTACACTTTTTAGGAAAAATTCAAAATTACACTTATAATGAGATAAGAAACCTTTGAACCCACTCCCTTCATAATCAGAGGAACTTTCTCCATAAACAATGCACCTTTGAGCCCATTTCCTCCATAATAGAGGAACTCTTTCCATAAACACTACACCAGTCCCAATAATTTATGGTAATCCAACTGAAGGAATAAGTTCTTGGTCACACAAAGAGTGGCCCAATTTTTGGGCTCTTGTAGATGATTAAAGAGCCATTAAATTTCCAAGGAGAGACTTGATATGAGTATAAATTTAATTCATGTAGCATAGATATTACCTAGTACCCATTAAAGTTAAGATGGGACATGGTTTGAGGGACAATTATTTACTATGGATTTTATGTGGCCTCTATATTTTCTCCCAACAAACCTATGGATGGCATGTCAAATATGTGGCCTCTATATTTTCTCCCAACGAACCTATGGATGGCATGTCAATCAAATTTGACTTTTGCATGAGACATATATTCGTGCAAATGATTGAAAAAGACAAATATATGTTGGTGGTATGCATCTACCTTTCCTTAGTATCATATCATTACACATGACTGAACACCTCATCCCCTCATTTCCTAAATTATATACCTAATAAAGCATTACCTCCACCAAAGTTTACATATGATTAATAAATCATTACCTTAACACCAACAAGCTTATATATTAATATTAAAATATTACTTTCTTAAACTTTTATTAATTCTCATTGCCTTTGCCCATGATTACAGTTTTCGATCCTAGGTCAAACCACGTTCACACTATTTTAAAGTTTTTAAAACATTTTTTTATTAAAATAGTTTATTTGAAACTAGAATTTTTTAATTAAATATAAAAATTGTAATGAGATTTATTATTTTTTATTTCTATGATTTTTTAAATATAAAAATAATTTTAAAATAATCTATTAAAAAAATAATCGTGTATAACATTACATTTTATTTTTTATGATATTTTTATTAATTCATTTAACATTTTTAATATTTCTACTCAATAAAAGAATGATAGTGGTAGCTCATAGCAATTGTAACTTATTGCTTCTTTAGCATAAAAGGATCATTGTTGCTATTTTTATGTAGAATCTTATTATAAGTGTGGAAGTTGAGATGCTTTATATCGAGGCCTTCAGTTGAGATAGTTCCAAAAAGGTAATATGTAGACCCAGTAGGGTGTACTGTACATCTATGATATTACATAACCAAAATATCACCAATGGGTGATCAATGTTCAGAAGCCCAAAAAGTGATAATTACAAGATATAAGTTGTGATAAAATGACAAAAAGTGTTGTTGATCTTAGGGGCTATCCGCCCGTCGAAGTTCTTGGTCTATGTATGGCCTGTGAAAGTACTGGTAGACTCTTTCTGGTGCATGTTCTGTGATTAGCCATTCTCCTCGAGGACGATGTGTTTCCTCTTTCAAAAGCTTGTCCACACTTTCATTATGCTCTCTGTAGATGTGAGTGCATTAAATATGATCAAAATGTGCTTTTAGAAAAACAATAACATCCATAACAGTTCTTAGAGTATATGCATGGCATGTAGCTGTATTATTAAACAAATTTAAGACAATTTTGGAATCCCCAAATATTTGGATGTGTCTGCAATGTTTGAGAATGACAAAATGTATCAGGTGTCAAAGGGTGATCAGTTCTGCATAATTATTTGTGCCCTCGCCTAGCCCCATGCATATGTGAAAAAAATGTGTGTCTGAAAGATGGAAAATTATGCCTCCCCCACAACCCTGGGCTTGGGCAACCCCATCAAAATAAGCATAGGGTTGTGTTTTATCAATCTATTCTTGAGTAATGATCTTGGGTCTGTTGTTATAATCTTCAGCTGGGAGTTCCTCACAACCTGAACAAATTTTTGGTGGAATCAGGGCCCAATTTATGTGTCTGTCTCGGAATATAATGTTGTTACGACCCATCCAAATGTGCCAAGAGACCAGAAGCGGCAGGTTTCTAATTTTTGGGTCAGTTGCTTCCCCCCACCAGTTGTCCCAGACACTTGGGATATCCACACCATGCCAGCTTTGGTTGATATTAAGAGAATGCAATACTTGCGATCATAACAGTTTTGAAGTAGAACATGTGAGGAATAAGTGTTGGTTTGATTCCTCCTCCTGATGGCAGAGAACACACCAAGTAGGTCCAATGAAATCCCTTTTCCTTAGATTAGTTCCTATGGGTGTTTTATCCTCGATAGTATTCCACATTAATAATCTTGTGCGCAGTGGAGCTTTTAACTTCCATAGTTGAGTCCACCAACTCATTAGTCTGTCTGGTTTAGCCTCTGCTTGTATGAGGTCATACCCTTGCTTGGATGAGTAATGACCCTTTTTGGAAAGACCCCAAATTAGTTCATCCTCATCTTCATTGAGTCAGATGTGGGATTCTGATAGAGCTTGTAGATAATTTTTCCATGGTCTTTCCCATTGGATCGAGATATTCCATTCCACACCAGTGTGCCAGGCTTGTAGAAGAATGGTAGAGTTTCGATGGTCTCCAAGTTGTGATATGTACAGAACCTCAATGTTGTTTAAGAATGTGACTAAGTCTGGTGGTAGTTGATATACATTCCCACTGCTGGTCCAGGGATCAATCCCAATGCGCACTGATGCCCCATTGCCAATCTTCCAGATAAGACCTCTTTTGATAATGGGCATTGTGTTTAGAGTGGGCCTCCAAATGACTTGTAGGTTCTAACCCCGTACAGAAATTACCTGCATACGAAATTTAAAACACAGAAACTAAACAATGCGAGAGCATAACACATAAAACACATATACACAGAGATTTTCCCCTGGATCCCAAAACCAGGACTACTAGCTTGATTTTTCATTATATTCCTTTCAATGTTACAATACATATTTATACATGCCGAAGCATCCAATATGGATCGAAAACCATCACGTCCAAAACCATGGACCGAAAAACCATCGCCTCCCAAAAACATGTGCGAAAATCATGCACAAAACCATAGGTCGGTACGCCCAACCTAACATAGGGTCCAAAACCAAAATTTTCCGGGGAGTTGCCCTGGACCCCATAAAGTGGGATTACCTACACCCCTCAAACCCCCCAGTTAACTACATGGGCTAGTCATGGAAAGAATATAACACAACCCAACATTCTCCCACTTGTTGTTTTCTTTCCACAGGGGGCCACATCAGAGATTAGTCATTTATCCAGTCCTGCAATGCCCATTGTTTCTCTAAACCAAGAGAAATTCTCAGAGCTCACAGATTTTGTCGATGCATCTGTAGTATTCTTCAAAGTGTCCACCTTTACCAGCAACACCTTTTTTTCTTCTATTATATCCCTCACAAAGTGACATTGAACATCAATGTGCTTTGTCTTTGAATTATATGCAGGGTTCTTTGCCAAGAAAATTGCACTTTGGCTATCACAGTCTATCCTTATAGCTCCCTATACTAACCCCATACTTGAACACAATCTCTGCAACCAAACTGCTTCCTTGCTTGCATGAGAGGCTGTCATGTATTCTGCCTCTATAGTTGATAGTGTCACTACAGATTGTTTCTTACTCATCCAACTGACTACACCTCCAAATAGGTTAAACACATACCCACTTGCAGATCTTCTCTGATCCAGATCTCCACCCCAGTCAGCATCAACAAAGCCACGAATATCCAACACTTTTTCCAATCCTGGTCTTCCTTGGTAGCACAAACCATAATCACTAGTGCCACGCAAATACCTGAAAACCCGCTTCACTGTTATCCAATGCTTCTTTCCTGGTTTTGACATAAACCTACCCAATACTCCCACTACATGTGAAATGTCTAGTCTAGTACAGACCATTGCATACATCAGGCTACTGACTGCACTTGCATATGGAACACGGGATGTGTCCTCTTCCTCTTCTTGTGTCTTGGGACACTGTTCAGCAGATAACTTCACACCTACAAGAATAGGAACCTGCATTGGTTTACTATCATGCATATTAAATCTCTACAATATTGTCTCGACATACTTCCTCTAGTTTAACCAGGGCTTCCTCTTTGTCCGATCTCTTTTAATTTCCATGCCCAAAATATAGTTTATAGCACCAAGATCTTTCATGTCGAATTTGGAGCACAAATGGGTCTTCAAATCCTAGATAATTTCTTTGTCATTTCCAACCAGCAACATATCATCCACATACAAGACCAGATAAATAACACAGTCACTAATTAATTTAAAATACACACAGTGATCTGCTTTGCTTCTGATGAAGCCAAGTCCCCGTACAAATGTATCAAATTTCTGATACCACATCCGTGGTGACTATTTTAACTCATACAGAGACTTCTTTAACTTACATACCATTTCTTTCTTACCCTTCACCGCAAAGCCTTCAGGTTGCTTCATGTAGATTTCCTCTTCCAAATCCCCGTGAATAAATGTTGT
>APFE030962339.1:0-14808 GCA_000404065.3 Pinus taeda | reverse complement strand
TCTACTTGTTCTTTCCTTATTCTACGGTAATGTAAAAGAAAAATATTCTCCTAAATAGAGATTGAACCCGCAAGGAAATTTTTTGAAAATAAAATTGAATCTGGTTACTTGTAACTTGTTGTGTGCCTTACTCTAAAGTAATATCGATTGAAAATTTTTCATTTGCATCTTCAAAAGATGGATTACATCTTATAATTTTATAAGAGAATTTATCGGTTGAGTGTTAAATTGTGAAATTAAGAGGTTTTAACGTGTAAATTAATTAATGTTTTTTGAAAATTTAATTTAGGTGAGGAAAAATCTAATAATCCATATGTATTATTTGGCATGGTATATTCTATAGAATGATGGGAATAATAATATTGAACTTTTTAAGAGCATTCTACTTATTTTTTCAAAAATAAACAAATACCTCTTACCTTCTTTCATTTAATCCTATTATTCACGGAGAAGAGGAAAGGATTTAAGTTTAAAATCGTGGTCATCATTGCTATGGGTGGGATGGTTTCAAATGGTAAAGAGAATTATGGAAACTTTTATTTAATTTAATTATTTTTATTTTTACTTTTACTTTGCTTTTGTTTAATGACTAAGTTAAAATGTTCACGTAATAAGATTATAAAATAAAATGAATTTTAATTTAAATAAAAAAATAAATAAATAAAATAAATATTTTATTCTTGAAAGATGTTAACTTACTAAATTAACTTCAAATTTCAGCTAATGACATATTGAAAATTATTTTTAAAAAATTATAAAAAAACAATTAAGATTATCTTGATTGTTTTAGATAAATGAATATTGTTTTACTGAACAATTTTCAAATCACTACCAATGAAGCCTTGAGGCTAAGAACTTTTAAGTTAGTATAATTGTAGGTTAGCTCGACTCTTGTGTGATGAAGTATATCAAAGAAGTAGAGCTCAATTGGCAATCATCACTTTTTCAAGTATTGTGTAAACCATAAGATTCAAGATTCGAATTGTAACATCCTTCCAAATTCATTTTGAAAAATATTATGAATTTCACTATAATAATTTTTTAATATATTACTTACCTTAATTGCCTCGTCAACAAAATGGCCCTTGAATTTAACTTGCATAAGTAAAAACCTTATTGATTTCCAACATTCTTTTTGTTTCAAGTGCAAAAAGTAACATGGTATTGTGTCTTCTTTATAAATTTTTCTAGTCACCAAAATTTGGTTGGAAATAATATTGAACTTTGCTCATATATTCCCTTGTTTTTTAAAGTCTCCTTCTACAATTTTAGGGCTATGGCTATGTTAGATTGTTGTTCTATGACTATGGCTATGTTAGTATAGCTTATATACGGGTTATTATTATTTTTTTTAAACCACATCTTAACCCTTATCTTTATGTCAACACTTTATATATATATAATTTTTGCATTACTTCTCTTTGTTAAACTTATGTACTTATGATGTACATTAAATGTTATGGACAAAGCTTGTATGGTAGAAAATGTGAATTTTCCTTCTTCAAAAAAACAATCTATGAAGTTATTCTTTTTAAGGGCTATTGGAAGCAAAATGAAATCTTAGTCATGGATTTTTTTACTGCCTTTGTTTCTGATGTTTTCCATGCATGCACACAAGGTATTCTTGTAAATTTAAAATATGCATTTTAGCATATGTGTTGTTATAAGCACAAGATTCCATGTACAATATGGTTATTTCTTTTTCTTTCTTAGGTTTAGAAAATACAAAGGTTTTTCTTTAATGTCATACTAATAACTTTCCATGGACTACATAATGTATGGCAAGCTGAGAGGTCTCCTCTTCGTTGTCTTTGGCCTGTAACTTGCTAACTTAGCAACAAATTCTACTTCTTTAAAAAAATATTATTTACTATCCTACATATACAACACTTTATATCCAATTTACCAATCACTCTTGTCTTAATACAAGTGGAATGTTATTGTGTAACATAATTTTTTTGCATATTTCTATTCTCCTTACTACTTGGGTAATTCTTCTACTTCAGTTAATTTTCTCTAGTTTTCTTTTCATATCCATCTATACAAATGACATTGGTTCCTAGGTAGGGTGTCTTACCTTATTCTCCACAATAGAGGAATACTTAGTATTACGTGTAAAAACCATTAAATTAAATCCTCATTCATTTAACCCACAACTTTCCTACAATAAAAAAAAACCAAATACACATATATACAATACATTTTATTCACAATAATTTTAGAGTTTATCCATACACTTTCTTCAACACACCTAGCAAACAAAATCATCATAATGAAATCCTACTTATTTCATTCATAGCTCTAAACTATAGAAGAAATATATTTAACATATATGGTTCCATATATTTATATACTCATCTAAAGATTCCTGAAAATGTATTAAAACTTGCCATCTTCCTCCAAACCATGATCTACGTTTCTCAGTATTTCCCTTCGAGCTCCAACTCCTCTCCGCTAGGAGAATAACTCAATGATTCTTTTTGAGTTCACACCTCCTTAACCGCTAGTATAATCTTATTAATTTATGGGTTTAGGTCCAATATTTGTTTCCCTAATCTAGGTGGATATTGGTGGCCACCCACCTATCCAACCTAGGCCCCCATTCAATTTCATTTGTTTCCTTGTTTATTTCATCATTTACTATTTTTAATAGTTTTTTGGATCATGAACTTGTGGAGCACTTTTAGCCCCCTAAACGATGTTTTTTTGAGGTTTTCTATAGACCCATAGCTGAAGGTAGGGGCATGTGGAAAATATTGTAGTACTTAGAGAGACCTTTCTAACAAGGTATCATACGTGCCAAACAAAGATAATATGGCCAAGTTATGACCCTAGGAAGCTGGTTGTTGAACTATCCCCAATGAGGCCCACAAACTCTTGGCGTTATATCTCCTAGGGTTAGGGTTTTCTCATGTTTTTAAATAATAAATAGGCCTTTGAGCCTCATTGTAACATAGTTCAGAGGCATGTAGCCATCACATCTCTCCTCAGAGATAAACTACCATCACCCTAGCTAGTTTTTTTTCCATTCTGTTTATAAGCATATTTTAGTATTTGATAGTAATGAAATGAAGTGTTAGTTCTACTGCATCTTTGTATATATGGTTGTATCTGTAATTTATTGTGTTCCTGTTTAAATTTAGATCATTAGTATCAGAGCAGTTTTCTCTTTTTATGTTTTTCTTTGCATGTCCCCAACGAGGTTGGGATAGAAGGAGTTAGGGTTTGAAATGGTCAAACCTTTGCATGACCAGCCTCACAAATCTCGACAACCTCCCATGGGGGAAGAAAATAAAGACGAGGGGGCAAGAGATCCTTTCAAAATTTTGCTCGAAGAAGCCCTCGAAAGTAATGCGATGATGAAAAACTTTGCCCAGATCCTTCAGCAATTACCCAAGGGTAACACATCTACTTCCAGCAGTTACTCTGTAAGCGCCACACCCTTTAAGGTAAAAGTTAAGTTTGAAATTCCCATATTTGAGGCTCATATAGATGAAGATGTCATAGATAAATGGTTAAATCTGTTAGAAAGATTTTTTTTTCTGTTCATGATTTTTCTAACTACGAAAATATTACTTTTGTCCTTCTCAAAGCCCCCCTTGACATCAAGGATTGGTGGGAAACCTACTATGAGGAGAAGGATGAAAGTACAACCTCATTGTTTTCAGCCACACCCACTTGGGATTCATTCTGGGACACCATTAAGGAGCAGTACTACCTTGTTAGGAGCTATGAGGATAAATACATAAAGTGGACCACACTGCAACAAGGAAGGAACAAAACATGCGAGAGTTTACCAATGTTTCTCATACTCTTCGCACAAAGTTGGGTATCAAGGATTTCGAGAAAAAATTGGTACTCAAGTACCATGGTTGCCTACAAAGATACATCCAAGATGAGATGGATTTCTTGGACATCTTGTTGCTCAACACGATGTACCAATACGATGTCAAGATTTAGCAGAAGCTTAAATAGAAAAAGCAAGACTTTGGATCTGCGAATTCAAAGCAAAAGAAAGGCACCCCATACTGAAAATCAAAGGGAAAAGTCAAGGTGGGACAACCTAAGCTAACTCGCAGGATTTGCAAGCAAAGAACAAAACCATGAAGACAAAGAAGGACTTGGGAAAGTGGTGCACATTCCATAAGAGCCCTACACACAACACAAGTGAGTGTTGGGCCAAGCAGTCACTAGTGGCCATGATGAAGGTTTCTGAGTCTGACGCATGTTCTGACTCTGAGTTAGAACATGAAAAGGGGAATGAAAAGGGGAAGTAGATCATTGACATGAATTCCAGTGCCATTATCGATGCCACCAAGATCCAAAAGAGGGGGAATGCCTATTCCACTCACAGATGTGGGTGAAGGGTTCTCCACTACTGTTCATTGTTGACAGTGCGAGCCAAAAGAACCTCATTTCAGCAGAGTTCGTGAAGTGACTGGGCCTACCGACTACATAACATCTGCAGTCGTACACCACTGGGTGGCTTCACCAAGGATGAGATCTCTGTGTTAGTCAGTAGTTTCGCCTTCCCTACATCGTCAAGCCCTTCATGGACGAGGTACTATATGATGTTTCTCCTCTTGAAGTTTGTGATGTATTATTAGGAAAACCATACTTATGGAAGCGATATGCTATATATGAGTCTAAGCCTCGCTTTGTTATTATTTCTTTGGGTACTAAGTTATACAACATACCAGAGTTATCCCCACTTACCGCCATCTTTTTGATCTCTCCTAAGGAATGCAGTAAATTCATCTCCCAGACTCGGATATTTGTTTTCTTTCTGATTCACCCTCAAAATAAGGGGAAGGTTGTAGACACATCAATGGCCCCTGGGGCACCCTTGCATTGTCAAGTCAAGCATTCAATCGATTTGACTCCCAGAGAAACTCTACCCAATGAGCCAATATATCATCACTCCATTCTATAAAATGAAGAGATCAAGTGGCAAATCGAGGAGTTTTTACAATAAGGGCACATCTGACCAAGTTCCTCATCTTGTGGGAGCCCAATTGTATTTGTACAAAAGAAGGATAGAACCTGGAGGCTCTACGTTGATTATCAAGCACTAAACAAAATCATTCTCAGGAACATGTATCCAATTCTATAGATTGATGACCTACTATATGAACTCAATGGGGCCAATTATTTCACTAAGATTGATCTGAAGTTTGGTTATCACAAGGTTCCAATAGAGCCCACAAATGTATGAAAGACCACTTTTAAATCCAAGGAAGTCCGTTTTGAATGGTTGGTTATGCCCTTTGGGTTGAGAAATGGCCGTGCTAATTTTATGAGGCTAATGGATGACATCTTGTGACCCTTCACCAACTTGTTCGTGGTGGTTTATTTGGATGACATCCTCATCTTCAACAAGAGTTGGGAAGAACACTCGCAACACATTCAAAAAGTCCTTCAAATCCTTCGACAACACAAACTATGTGCCAACTTGGAGAAATTCACCTTTGGCGTGAGCGAGGTCCAATACTTGGGTTACACCTTAGATGAGCATGGCGTGCATGTGGACTGGACCAAGATCCAAGTCATTCAGGATTGGCCAGTGTCGACCACTCCAACGGAGCTTCGTAGCTTTTTGGGAATTTGCAAATTTCTATCGAAGGTTCATGTTGGGATTCTCCCATATCACTTGTCCTTTGAGTTATATTACTAAGGGTGGTATAAAGAAAATTTTTTCCTGGTCTGAGTCCAAAAAGAAGGCATTTGTTGAGTTGAAGCACTGTCTTTGCTCTTCACGAGTACTCATTGTTACACAACATTTTGTCACTGTACCTGTACTCCTCGTTCCTCTATCCTGGAGGACATCTATGGTGAACCTCATGTGTTTTCCTTTCATGAAGAAAATGTTCTTACATCACTCTTCATCTGTAGAACATTTCCCTCTTACATCATTTCTAGAGAACATTCCTTCAAACTCAGTTTTAAAGGCCAGTGCTATCCCTCAGTTTCTTCCCTGTCCCAATTTACATGGCTTAACAATGAGCCTAGCACTGATGAGCACTAGTATCCATCCATTACCCATGCTGACCCACTTTTGGAAAGTTTTTAAAAATGGAGTCAAAGCTTCTAGGTCTAGAAGCTTTGTGAATGAAAGTCTGGTAAATGGTTAGTCAAGATAGAGCCAAGGGAGATTGTTTGGGCTCCTTTCCCCTATTAAAATGGAACAAACCAAAAGGGATGAGATCCTTCCCATCATAGGAGGATCCATGTCCCCTCTCTCAAGCTATATAAACTTCTTCTATTCCAACTTCAGCTAGCTAATGGAAGGTCTGGAATAATCTCCAAACTCTTGATAGCCTTAGCCTTCTAGTTTGCACTTGTAAAGGGAGAATAAGTTTGTAGTTTGTTTGGTTTGGAGAAAAGAGGAAGAAGCCTTGAAATTATATTGTTTGAAGTGAATCATAAAATGCTAACAGTGGTGCTGAAACTCGAACATGTCGAAGGAAACCTGCAATGCTAATGATCCAAGTTCACTCAACTCCCAGATTTAACGAGATCTTTTGCTTTTGTGATGTGATTAGAATTGCATTTAAAATAGCATAAAGGAACATAAATTCATGTTTTAAAGAAGAAGGAACATGACAAGAATCAACATCATAAGACATAAGACATTGATAATGGAGTTCATCCAAGAGGGACTACATCTTCGGGCCCCAGTGTCAAGATGGTGTAGGCCGCTGCATTAAGTGTTGTCAATAGTGATGATGTACATAGGTGGTGACATCGCTATCATACAAGGAAAATGCCTTCACGCAGGAGTGGCTCCAAGAGATGTTCCATTGTAGGAACTCTCATTCAAAAAAGACTCCTATTAGTATGGCACAAACTCATGCATGATGACAATGAGCATCCCACCAAATGGCATCAAAGGGATCTCAATGCAAACATATGTGGCGACACATGAGTATCCCGTTAACATGATGACAAAGGGATCTCAAACAAAACATGGTGAATCATGACAACAAGTACATCCCACAGATGATTCCGCATCACATCAAGCATGAACCATGAAACAAGTAAGAAAACAAGATCCCACATCAAGCATCAAATAGTGATCTATGTAGCAAAATGCATCTCATAGCAAAAAGAAGTACATGAACACACTGCATATACCTCACATTTTGGGGCCATCTGAAGAAAAGGATGTCAAATTTCTAAAGGTAGCCATTCCATTAATCTCACAATGTCGGATCTCATGGAAATGAATGCTTGCACATGGAATACTGACACCTACACTCCACTTTGAAAAGTGGCCGAAAAATAGAATGATCAAATGGAAAATCTGAATGCACCATCATATTTGTGGCGTTGAATAGGGTAAAATCGATTGTCAAATTTATGAATTCTAAGAAAATGGAAATCTAGGGCTACAGGAATATTTTAGATTCCCCTATATTCCTCAAAGATTCCCTCCTCTGGGTCATCTGAAGATCTTTTGGTCAGATCAAATTTCTAACTATGCCACTAGATTCGTTTCGCTGAGAGGTGTAAGATTGACATAAAATTTGTTCAATTTGGACACTGGAAAATTTCACCCTCCTGAGAATTTGGCTCAATCATGGTTCACTTATGTTTTTTCCTAGGTTCATGGTTCCACCTAAAAAATAATAAAAATAAAAAAATTCATGCCTCAATTTTTGTGTCACGTCCTTGGCCCTTTCGCACTAAGAAAATGAAGGTTATATAATTTTTCCTAGGCTGAATTACCAACCCCGGGCCGTTGGCGCATTGGCTAACTTCAGCCTTTGAGAGCTCAGGAGCATTGTAAAAAAGCCTCTAAATGGCTGAAAGTTAGAAGTATGAGGGGTTCAACTTTTGGAGACTGAGGATACTCTGTTCCTTGCAGCGTCTCATCTTCATTCTAGTAATACAAGCTTCTTTTTCTATTACATGTTCAATTCTCATTTTCTCCTTTGTTCTAAGCTTGCACTTGGATAGGCTATTCATGATTTCTTCTGTGTCTAATGCCAGATAACTGTCATCTTATCTCTGCGTTGATAAATTGGCCCATACTACTATGTTCGTAGCATGGGTGGTATATTCACTGTGTTTAATATATTGTTTGTAAATATCGTCGTGGGGCTCGAACCCACTTTCATATCCGCCCTAATACCTCTATCAGAATTAGTTTTTTTAGTAGTAGCTTTTTTTCTCCACAAAAGCACATTTTTTTGCCAGCAGAAGTATTTTTAAAACACTTAGACTTTACAATGCATTCAATCATATCTATTGTGGGAGTAGTTCTCATTGGCAAGGAGAACTATCTTGAGTGGTCCCAAAAGATAAAACACACCCTCATTTTCAATGAGTTGTGGAAAGGAGTGTGTGTTGGAGACAAAGACAAAGAGACAGAACAACCTACCTCAAACAAGGAGTTTGCCATTTGGGAAAATAAGAATAGCAAAGCCTATGCATTAATTGTAGCATCTGTAAGTGAAGAGGTGAGTTGCCATATTTCGCCATTTTCAAATGCTTTCGAAGACTTACAAAAACTGAAGGAACTCTATGACTCACACTCAGCACTTGAAGTTGTTCAACTCATGATTAAACTCTTCACTCTTGAATTACAAAATAATGATCCTCTTGCTCTTGCATCTGAAGTAAAATCTATAATGCATGATATCAAAGCCACTAAGGTTGAATTGGATATTCCTCTGATCACTTTTCTCAAGGAAATTTATCCTACTTACTCCAATTATCTTGAGTCATTGCAAGCAAATGGAAATCTCAAAGATATTACCTTTGACTCCCTTGTGAAAAAAATTGCTGAAAGAGAGAAAGCTTTTGGAAAGAAGACAACCCCTGAATCTTCTGAAGAGGTTGTGTGCCTTGCTCATAAAGAAAAGAATCTTGCCCAAGATTCTTCCAGAGGAAGAGGTTGTCGAAGAGGAAGAGGAAGATATTTCAAAGGTGGTGGGGGGCAGACACTCTCAAGGAGAAAAGTCAGATTTGCACTCATACGCTACAAAAGAAATGGATCACATGATGCCTCCACATGAAAGTTGACTTGGGACAAAATTGAGCAGCAAAGAAACCAACCCAAAGGTAAAACTAATGACATAGACAAAGGTAAGGCACCTGAATCTGCTCATTATGTTGTGGCACAATGTAATTTAGAGTAAATGAAGATTTATTTAATGCTTCACTTGCTTCTTGGAAAAATGGTTGGTTGCTTGATTCAGGAGCAAGTTGCCACATGAATCATAGAAAATATTTTTTTGAAGAATTTACTGACAATGTGATGGAGCAATATACTTCGTAGACCAATCAAAACTCAAGCCATCAGGGCTTGGCACAATCGGGTTTAAATTGACTAGTCTTTCAGACTTCCTTCTGCATCATGTTCTATATCTTCCACAGCCAAAGAGAAACTTGTTGTCCTTGGTCCACATCCGCTAGGAAGGTCAGTCCATTCATATGTTTGATGGCAAGCTTGAGGTGAGAAAAGCATCTGACCACTCACTTGTCATGAGGGGGATAGAAGAAGAAAGGCTTCTCAAGCTGCAGGGTACCTCTGCTCGTGCACAACATTTCTCATGCAATTCTCATTATGAAGAAGGTACACTTCCATCAAGTTTATTATGGCATGCTAGATTTGGACATTTGAACTATGATAGCTTCCACTTGTTGAAGAAAAATGGTGTTACTGGTTTGCCTACAATTCCTAGGAAACTTAAGCAATGTGATGCTTGCATTCTAGGAAGCATAGCAAAGAGTATTTTCATGATTCACATTCAAGAGCACATAGAAAAATTGAACTCATTCATTCAGGTTTATGTGGTCCAATGCCTGTTCCTTTTGTAAATGGAAATAAATATATGATGGCATTTATTGATGGCTACACCAGAATGTGTTGTGTTTATTTATTGAAGAACAATTATGATTCTTTTCAAACATTTAAGAACTTTCATACATGGATTGAAAATATGCACAATCTCATATTGGCTCTATTCACACTGATAATGGAAAAGAATACACTTCAAATGAATTTGAAAACTATCTTCGCCAATATGGGATCAAACATCAAACAACTGTGCCTTATAATCCCCAACGGAATGGTGTAGCTGAAAGAATGAATAGGACAATATTAAATATGGTGCGCTCCATGATGTTTTTCAAAAATGTAAAATTGATGTTTTGGGTTGATACAGTTCTATGTGTTGTATATATAAAGCATATATGTCCATCTAATGCTATCAGAAACAAGACTCCCTATGAAATGTGGTATGGGCACATTCTTTCGGTAAAGCATCTCAGGGTCTTTGGTTCCACCTGTTATGCCTTGATAGTAAAGGTACATAGAAACAAACTTGGTGCAAGAAGTCATAAGTGTATCTTTCTGGGGTTTTCAAGCACCTCCAAAGCATACCGTATCTATGATGAAGTCAATAAAAAGTTTGTTGTATCTAGAGATGTAATCTTTCTTGAATCATCCAAAACTGACAATGTTGTTGAGCGGCAAATTGATCGCTTGGATAGATTCACAAATGAAAAATCATTCAAGAATTTGATAATCAGATTTCACATCTTGAAGGGGGGATTCCTATACTAGATCAACATGTGGAATCTTCTTGTGAAGCACTCTCTCCCCTGCATGAAACTCCAACAATGGATGATACTTTAAGTGATGTGATTGATAGAATTGGGAGCCTCAATCTTGATTCAGTCCCAAATCAATGAATGAAGCAGCTTGGACCATCTGAGAAAGGTCCCCCAAAGTGGTTGAAAAAGACACTTGAAAGTGTTCATCCTGATGAGGTTGGAAAAACAAGAACTAGAAATTCAAACTGACAAAATGGAGGTGTTGTAGATGACTTTGATTCACCTGTTGATATGGATGTTTCTTATGTTTGTGAATTGAATTTGTTTATAGATTTTGAACCAACTTCCTTTAAAGAAGTTGCTTCTCATGATGAATGGAAAGAAGAAATGCAAAAGGAGTATGATGCCTGATAAATAATGGCACTTGGAAGCTGGTTAATCCTCCATTATGAACCAAACCAATTGGCTGCAAGTGGTTATACAAGAACAAGTATAAAGCTAATGGCTCACTTGACAAGCACAAAGCCATGCCTGTGGAAAAAGGTTTTGCATAGAAGTAAGGGGTCGATTATGAGAAGAATTTTTCCCCCACAACAAAATGGGCTACCATCCAGAGACTCTTTGCCCTAGCAGCTCAGAATGGTTGGAAAGTCCATCAAATGGATGTAAAAACTGCTTTCTTGAATGGAGATCTAAAAGAGAATGTTTTTATGTCCCAGCCTGAAGGATTTTCTGTGAAAGGAAATGAACATAAAATATGAAAACTTGTGAAATCCTTGTATGGCCTCAAACAAGCACCGCAAGCCTGGTATGGAAAACTAACTAAGCATCTTCTGAAACTCAATTTCAAACATTATGATCTCGATGATGCAACTTTGTTTGTCAAGAAAGTTGGCAAAAAATTTGTATATCTTGTTGTATATGTAGATGATATTTTGATGACAGGGAACAATGAGAGCTACATTGCATCCATAAAGAAGGAATTAAGGAAAGGTTTTGAAATGAATGATTTGGGCTATGTTCACTACTATCTTGGTTTTGAAGTAACTCAACATTATTCCTTTCTCAAAATAAGTACATTGGAGATCTTTTGAATAGGTTTGCCATGACATAATGCAATCATGTGACTACTCCAATGGAACAAAACTGAAAGCTCACATCCATTGAAGGAAAAGAATTTGAGGATGCAACAAAGTATAGACAACTTGTAGGAAGTCTCAACTACCTAACTACTACGAGAAGAGACATTTCGTTCGTTGTTGGAATCCTCTCCAGGTTTATGCAAAAGGCTTGTGAGGGACATTGGTCTATTGCAAAAAGAGTTCTAAAGTACTTGAAGGGAACTCAAGAATTTGGAATCAAGTATACACAGGTGGGCGACTTCGGCTTGATTGGATACTCTGATTAAGACTTCGATGGAGACAAAGAAACTGGGGTATCTACTTCAGGTTATGCTATGAGTCTTGGATCAGGAGCTCTCTCCTGGAGATCATGCAAAAAATTAGTTCCAGCAGATTCCACAAGAGAGGAAGAATATGTGGTAGCCATTAACTAACTACACAATGTCTTGTTATGGACATATTTCGGCATTGCAACCTCAATCACATATGTCCATAAACCAAGGGCTTCTCAGTCCCTAAAAGTGTTGTTTCATACACTAAAGGAACAAGGTGAGCTGATTACATCATCTCCGAGAAGTTCTCCACATAAAACTGCTCAGAATTGGTCAAAACTGGACCATACAAACTGTTCAGTGCAGAGGGTACAATGCATCTCACCTGCTCAGTGCAAAAAGTGTGATGCATACTGAAAATCCCTTCTGTAGGGTGCGATCGGCGAGAGTAGACAAATGGCAGAGACAGTTTGCAAGGTGGATGATCATGGAATATTCCAGAAACTTCTCCTCTGACACTTGCTTCTCTGAATTCGCCCAGGGATGAGTAAGAGATAATCAATATCCAAGTGGAATCAAGAACTATCAGAGAGAGGACACTAATCAAAAATCCCAGAAGCTGACTCACCCCCCTACAATCATTTATATATGGATCCCTCATCCCAGAGATCGAGAGGCTGGAATCTTGTATCTTGTAAGGAAGTGATGTTCGTTTCTTGGTGGAACATCATAGTGTTGGGTGATCTAAGCTTTTCATGAGGTGAAGAAGGGTTTTCATGTTGGGAGGATGACGTTGGGTTAGATAAATGGGTTGTAATCCTCTCTTCTAATCTCTATATCAATAAATTTATTCAAGTTTTCCTCCACATTCTTGTATGTTTGCTAATATATGAATTTGTGTAGTCAATATATATCTAGTCCTATATTGTTTATGATTGTAGATCTCTCCACTTTGAAGGTATTATGCTGCTTTGACTTTACAGGTACTCTTTGAAGCGGAGTGGTTAAGGGAGGAGCCTCAAAGATCCATCAAAGAGGAGAAGGAACAAGTAGAGAACCAAGCGAAAGATTGAGGTTGGTATTCTTTGCTCCTCTCCTATCCACTTCTCGTAAAGTAAAACGAAAGTAACTTTAATCTGTTTGTTTCTAAGATAGCTACCTGTCTTAGTGGGACTAGCAGCTATGCATGGACACTAGATTTCCCGATAACATGTCTAAACCTAAAACATCACATCAAGAAGAATCTCCAAGCCTATAACATTCACGAAATAAAAATAAAATATGTTTGAATGGACTAATCCATACTTCATGCAAGAAATTTGCATAGTTTCTTAGCAAAAGTGAGTTGCCTGGATTTGCCTCCATTATTTTATGATAGTAAACATTTGTATAATTAGAAATAAAAATAAGACTAGAGATTTCCTAATTCCCACCACCAATGCCATATGCTCTAGCTATGGATATTGTGAATTTCTCACCAAGGGATTCAAACCAGAACCCTCTTTTCCTCCTCCTTCAGGCCTCAGAACCTCATTCTTTCTTTCAAAAATAGATGGCTTCTCACTTCCCATCCATTAAACAACGACTAGAACCTTACGAGTTTGTTTTAAACTCTATGGGGAACTCATATGGAACCCATAGAACTCATATGGAACCCACCTTTCAAGTCCCAAGTTTGTGATCCAAAATCACCAGAGATGGACAACAACTTTGCAAATTTTCAAAGGTTGAGGCTGTGATTGGAAGAGCTTCAAAATAATATTTTTGAAGAGAATAAAAAAAAAGTCTAGATGAAAAGATGCTAATACCTTATTAAACTCAGTTCAAAGAAGTCAATATGTTCTTGAATATAAAATTCTGAATGAACATGTTAATATTGTGTGTAGCAGAAACATGAACAAAGTCAGTGGAGTGTTTATTGAGGTTTTGATGAGTTGTAGTCAATTTTATCAGTGAGGATGAGGTCCAAACTTCACAGATCTTAATCTAATATTTCAAGCAACATTGTGGGAAACATTTTATTTTATATGTAGTGTGGACTTTATTATTTTACCCACAGAGAATTCCCTTCATGATCAAAATTAACTTTCACATGCCTCAATCTATGTTTGTTGAATAAGTTGAATTGAATGTTTGTTAGCTTTCCATTGTTTTTTACAGCTCTTACCTATGCTACTTCTTTACAACATTTCCTTTGCAACAGTAAATGCAATTGCTAATAATTTTTAATAACATAATCTAAATATTTAAAAATTTTTCTTATTCAATATATAAAAAAGAAATGAAAATAGAAAAAGTAATAGATAAAACATAAATATAATATCATTTATATTTTGGTATTTAAACATCATTTCCTTATTCAACCTTCACAATTTATTTAAATTTACACACCATTCTCCTGCTCTTTAGTATATCAATATGCTCTTTGACATATCAACATATTGTATAATTCTCTTACCAAGAACTGACCTTACACTCATACTTCCCTATAAGTAAGAGATGAGAATGATTCAACTTAGCTAAGTCCAAGCTGAGCCCATTTCCATTGTTATTAAAACACACCATTCCTTTCCCTTTTTTCCATTCATTCACTATAAACTTCCGGATACTAGTAACGGAGATATGTTTTCTAGTTGTTTTTTCGTAGCACATGGTAAACAAGATGTTTTGTTTTAGCACGTGGTAAATAGAATGTTTTGAAAAGGACGTGGAGATATAGTTTTTCTTAGCACATGGTAAACAAGATGTTTTGTTTTTTCTTACCACGTGGTAGTTATAAAATGTTTTGAAAAGCAGTGGGAGATAAATAAATTCTCTTAGAAAATATTTTTTTAGTTTACTGTCCATAGGAT
>APFE030962337.1:0-24574 GCA_000404065.3 Pinus taeda | reverse complement strand
ATGTATATTATCATCTCTTAGCAGCTTAAATATATCCTCAAAATGTGAAATTTCTTGCCCTTGGGCAACAAGATATCTAAATGCTAGTTGAGGATCATTTGAAATCAGATTATGGGTGCTGAGTAGGGACATGGGATTTGATTGTTCAACTTTGATGAAAAGTGGTTCATTTTTCTCTCTGGAAAATATTGTTTCATCTCTGTAGCCCTTGACTTCTCATGGTTTAGCCATGATGCCAAAGCTATTAATTGTAGATCTCCTAGCTCTTCATTAGGATCCCAATTATTCATGTCTATGAGGGCCATGTTATGCAATTAAAACTCAACCATTTTGGCCCCATCCTTTAGTGCACTTTGATCACAAAGATCAATAAACTGTCTGCAATCCTGAAATGGCATGGTGCTCCTTTGTGCTAGTGTTTTAATCTCAAATTGCAGCCAGTGTTCTTTGAGGTAAAGAGCATAGGATTTAGCTGGCATCCTACACTGGATGGCCTCCAAGGAGAGGTTGGCCATACATGCTAGCTTGTTTTCCTTTTCTTGCAGTTGTCCTCTCTGTTTTTATTATCTTCTTCCTTTTGTTGTTCTTTCGCATCTCCATCAGTTTCTTCCTTTGTTTCCTCCTCTTGTTTCAACATCATCTTCCTTGTCTTCTTTCAACGTGTTCCTCTGTATTAGTTTCTTCTTCACCCATCTCATCCCTATCTAGCTCTATATCTTATTCTTCTTGTTTTCCCCCTCCTCACTGACCGAAGGACTAACATCATAGGTGATGGTTTTGATTTCATCTTCTGCTGGTAAGTTTCTGAAGACTGACCATGTTATGGGGATCCTGAGGCTTTGGAGGTAATCCTTAATGAGGATCCTGATCAACCCATGGTGAACCAACTTCTGAGAATTTCCTTCCTTTACTTTGCAGCTGGAGTCTATGAGTGATTGCATCAAGAAATAGGGTATGCTGAGTCTTTGGTGAACTGGCGTTTCTACCCAAAATCTTAATTCTTCAAGCATTCTCAAATGGTTGCCACAAAAACACTATATCTATGGACTCTTGCATTTTATTTTGACTTATTAAAGAATTTCCTTTTTACCACCTTTTCACTTATAAACCAACTACCTCTTAACCTTTAAAACTTTTGATCAAATGATACATATGAGTGAGTGAGAAGGGTACTTACATGTGGTCTTGATGCCATGCTGCAGTTGTCAAAGACCAGAGGTGCTGCTGATGGTCATTCTTCCTCCTCCTCTGTTGTCTGCTGATGGTTTTATAGCTTTTGCAAGTGTCCGTGATTAAATATCTGATGTTGTTGCTGCTATTGTGGAGCTCTTGGATTTGATGTTGATGCTGCTGTGGAGCTCCTAGATTACCACTTGGCAATGTTTGGTGTCTTGCTTAGAATTCTTGATCATGTTGTTGGATGGTGCTATGAGGGTGTTGTAATGAATGGACCGAGGGAGTAGGAGTGTATGTGGATGCAGGGATGATGGTAATGGTTGAGGTGGTTCTGTTAGGAAATGCAATTTTAACCTGAATTGAAGCAATGAAGTGATTAATAATAGAATTGATGGAGGGATGCATTGGTAAGGAGTGGAGGAGATGAAATATATGTGAGGCAGGGTTCCCTTTGCTTTGGATCTTCTCTTTTCTCCTTAGTTGTCTTTCTCACCCACCTGCACATAACAATTATGTTTTTTCTTATATATATATATTAAACAAAACACCTAGGCTGCCTCAGAGAGGTTTTCACCCTAGATATCTGCCCTGGGCACCTCAGGAAGGTTTTCACCCAGGGATCTTCTTATCCTTTTCATTTTTCTCATCCTTGGGCCACCTCATGAGGTTTTCAACCCAAAGATGAGACTCAGGAGCCTCATAGAGGTTTTCACCTGAATCCTTATTCTTTTTCCTTTTTTCAGTAACGAGATGAGGCAGGAGCTAGAACTTGCTCCATCCTCATCACTATCTTATTAATGTTGTCAATGAACTCTTGTCTTGATAAAGGCCTCTTGTACATTTTCAATCTGTGTCCATTAACTAGCAATGGAATGGCTTCTTCATCAATAGTCCTGATTTGCACTGAACCATTGTCATGGCATCTTTCCACCACATAAGGTCCAATCCATCTTGTTCTTAAATTGCTCTTAAAATATTTAAACCTGGAATCATATAACAATGCCCAATCTCCTTCTTGAAATTTCTTCTCTTTGATGTTCCTGTCATGCCAGACCTTCCTATAAAGCTAAACTATCTCTGTAAGTAGGAGGGCCTGCATTCTGAATTCATCCAAGTCATTCAAATGCAACAACCTTTCTTTTTGCGCATGAATGAGATCTAAATCTAGTTGGGCTGCCATCCTCAATGTGTTATATTCGAATTCAATGGAAAACATAGCCTTTTTAACATAGACCAACTCATAGGGTGTAAATCCAGTGGTGGTCTTCCATGTTGTATTATAGGCCCAGGTGGCCTCAACTAGTCTTTCTACCCAATCCTTCCTGCTGCTGCTCACCACCTTGGTTAGGATGTTCTCCAGTGCCCTATTGGTCACCTCCACTTTCCCATTAGCTTGTGGATGATAAGGAGTGGAGGTCCTATGCTTGATTTTGTGGTGGCATAGCAGTTCTTCAATTCTGCTGGAGTTAAATTGGTTGCCTTGGTCTGTGACTAGCTCTATAGGGTACCCAAATTTTTAGAATATATTCCCCCTTAGGAACTCAACCACCTTTTCTTCTATTGCTGCATTAATTGCCTTGATTTTAGCCCATTTAGTCAAATAATAAATGCACACAATGATGTGTTGTTTTTTCTTTGAAGGAGGGTTGATAGGCCCAATGAAGTCCATTCCCCACTTGTCAAATGGCTCGAAAGTCACTTGAGGTTGTAGGGGAATTTCATCTCTCGGAGTAGGCTTTCCCATCCTCTGGAACTGATCACACCGACTAATGTACTTCTTTACATCCTAATGAAGAGTAGGCCAATAATAGCCTTCTTGCAACACTTTGAATGCTGTCCTCTTTTCTGCAAAATGACCTCCACAAGGCCCATCATGATAGGTCAGAAGGATGTCAAAGACTTCCTCTAACCTTACACACCTTCTTAATATTTGATCTGGGCCAAGTTTGAATAGATTGCCCCCATTCCGGGTGAAGGGGGTGCTCTTCCTGATTATCTTGCTCTTTTCTTTGGAGGGCAAGTTTGGTGGGAACTGTGATGATACTAGATAGTTTGCTATATCAGCAAACCATGGGGAGAGTACTGAGATAGCAAACAAATTCTCGTCTGGTAACTGATCATCCACCATTCCTTCTTCACCTACTGGCAGATTCATCCTAGATAGAAAGTCAACAACAACATTCTCCTTACCAAGCTTATCAACAATAGTTAGATCAAACTGCTGCATTAAAAGTAACCATCTTATGATTCTAGCATTTACATCTGGTTTGTTCATTAAATATTTAATTGTAGCATGATCAGTATGCACAAATGTTTGATAGCCTGTAATATAATGCCTAAATTTGTTCAGTGAATGCACAACAACCAAGAGCTCTTTTTTAGTCACAGTATAATTTAATTTAGCATTGACAAGTTTTTACTGGTAAAATAGATGACATAAGGCAATTTCTCCTCTACCTGACCTAAGGCCACTCCTATGGCTTTATGTGAGGCATCAACATGGATATGAAAAGGGAGGGCCTAGTTTGGGCCTCTCAGGATTAGTGCAGTGATTAATTTACCCGTTAGAATGTCTAGGGCCTCTTGACAGCTTTCTCACGATATAAATTTAGAATCTTTGGCCAATAATCCGAACAAAGGAGGGGCCAATTTGTTGAATTCCTTTATGAACCTTTTGTAGTATCCAGATAAACCTAGGAAACTCCTAACATTTCTCTACTTTTGTGGAGGTGGGACCCTTTGGATGATGGCTATTTTGTTTGGGTCCACTTGCAACCCTTGCTGAGATATGGAATGACCTAGCACAATCACTTCAGTCATTAAGAATTCACATTTTTCTGGACTGAGAGACAAGTTCATTTCAATGCACTTGCATAATACTTTGCCTAGGTTAGTTAGGGCCTCTTGAAAATCACAGTCGTAAGGTGTAAAGTCATCCATATAGATTTCCACAGCATCATGTACTAATTCAGCAAAGATACTCAAGACTGCTCTCTGGAAAGTGGCAGGAGCATTGCATAGGCCGAAAGGAAGGACCCTATAGGAAAAAGTACCCCAAGGACAGGTGAATGTAGTCTTGTCCTAGTCTTTTGGGAATATTTGGATTTGGTTATACCTACTGAATCCATCTAGGAAAGAAAATAATTTCTTTCCTTCCAGGCCATCTAGCACTTGGTCAATGAAGGGTAGGGGAAAATGATCCTTCTTGGTGTCTCTGTTCAACTCCCTATAATCCACACAAATCCTCCACTTACCATTTTTCTTGGGTACTAATACTAAAGGAGAGACCCACTCACTATCCGAGATAGGGTAAATAAATCCTGCATCTAGTAGTTTTGTAGTTCTTCCTTGACTATCTCTTTAAGAGATGGATTCATCCTCCTTTGTGGTTGCCTAACTGGCTTACAACCTTCTTGGATGTAGATGTGGTGAGTACACACTCTGGGATGTACTCACTTCATTTCCTTATAGCTCCAAGCGAAGGCTTATAGGTTCTCCCTCAGTAGGTTTCATAGATTTTCCTCTTCCAAAGCAGAAAAAGATGGATTAATTTGCAAAGCTTTCTCTAGGCCAAATTCTATGGTTTTGACATGGAGTGGGTTGGAATTGGCCAGGCATAAATCAATTGGATTTTTGTTCAGGGTTTCCCTTACTTCTTCTTCTAATGGCAGGGAAGTAGGAATTGGATTTCGGAGTAGGTGTTCAATTAAATCATCCTTATCTTGTTGTCCTCCTCCTGTGATTGCTTCCAAAGTATAAAGTTGGGCAGAGTAACCCTCATCTTCTTCCTCCTCCTCTAACCATAAAGGTAAAGCATGTTCTAGCGAAGGTTGAGTAGGAGGGTATACGACTAATTGTTTGGACATATGCCCATTCTTGATGGTCATATTCCCAGCTTTGTAGCTAATGTAAGCATCAAATGTGGCTAGCCATGGACTCCCAAGGATGAGAGGGTAACCAGTAAGATTAACCTTAAGCTGGAGAACTAGGAAATATGTAGGGTATTCCTAAGAATTAATGGAGGTGATCACATCCTCCACAATTCCCTCAAGGGTGACTGTGGAACGGTCTACAAGTTGCAGCACTATTGTGGTCTTTCTCAATGGCCCTTGGAGGTTGAGTTTGAGCATGGTGTCCTTAGTCATCACACTAATGGCGACCCCGAGATCAATCAGAGTTTGTGGGAAAATGGTGCTGTTGATGTGTACATCTACTACAGGGCTTCCAGGGTCCAAATATTTTGGACTTATTACATGCCCCAACATTAAGTTAGACAACTGCCCAATGACATTAATGGTAGGGGAATCCCTTTTTCTTCTTCTTGGATGCTTGAAGCACTTCTCCTTAATCAATTTATTATCAATAGGCACATCTTTGATTGCCTGAAGAAGGGTGATATTTACACATAAATTATTCAATTCTCCCAGAAGTTCAGTGTCTTCTGGGGTAGGCTGGAGTGGTTGGGCTAATATTTGAGGAAAGGGTGGATTTACTTTCAGGTTGCTTTCCTCTCTTTCCTCCTCAACCTCCCTATATGGAGAGGGAGGTTTGTTATCAGGGAGAATTCTCCCAGATCTTAGGTTAATCTCCTAGATTTCTACATCATAAGCTGGGTATGATGGCTCTCCATTGTATGCTTGCTGAGCTTGCCTATTGTTTGGGTTCAGATTTGGTTGGGCATGCATCTGGGGTTGCTTGGGTGGAGTAGAGTGTAGGAGTTGTGGTTGTGCAGGTGGTGGAGGCAATATGGCTGGAACATTGTTGAATTAGGGCCTCCACCCCTAGGGTGGGGCATTCCATTGATGTTGTGGTTGACCATAAGGTTGGAATGACTCGCTGGATGGCTGAGATTGATACTGAGATGTAAAGGACCAAGGAGGCTATGTAGAATAGGAAGGATGAGCAGGGGGTACCCCAGAAGGTATAGTTGTGGCTTGGTTGGGGTTGTAGTATGCATGGGATGGCCCTTACATACCCTGCTAGTATGGTATGGCCCAGGAGGTCTCCTTTGGTTGATGTAGCAAAGCTACTCAGTGACCCCTTCAACTCCTTGATACACAACTTTGAGTCCAGGTAAAGAAGGGCACTTTTCTGTGGAGTGGTTTTCTTCATAGACTGAGCAAATTTGAAAGCAATTTAATGGACATTCATTCCTAGGATGCCTCCTAGTGCATATAGGACAAAAAATGGCCAAGGCTCTCTCTGCTTCCTTTTGATGTTCATGGTGTTTGATTGCAAGGCAAGGGTTTGCATCATGTCACTCTTGAAATCTTCCAGCATATTACTAATTTCACCCTTGATGGATAAGTTGGAGGATGATGTACTGGCTATAGGTTGACTACCCCTGCCCTTTTTCCTGGCTACCCTAGGATGGTTTCTAAAGATAGTCTTAATATCCTCATAGGGTAATTGGTAGACATGTCCTCCTGCTATCATATTTAAGGTATCCAAAAGGTCCTCCCTTACTCCTCTAAGCAAGACCAACTTTAGTGACTTAGGGTCAAGTGTGCACCCGACCCTTTTGTAACTAAGTTGGAATCTTTCTTCATAGTCCTCTAGGAATTCATCCTGGCATATGGTCATCCTAAAAATCTCCTCTTTGGTATGACCTACAATAGTCCCTATATTTGTTGTTAGCTACATCTGAGCCCAAGTTGTGATGCTATCTCCAGGTAAACCCATGAACTAGCACAATGCTACTTCCTTGAGAGTAGATGGGAATAATTTTAACTTTTGCTCATAATTTGTATAGTCATAGGTTTGACAGATGACAACAAACTCAAATAGGAAAGTGTCAGGGTCCTTTGTGGTCATGCCATGGAAATGAGATAGAGCAGAGGGGCTTATATTCTTCATACTAGTGTCCCCATTGGTTTCCCTGATGGGGAAGGCACTCTCAATTCTCTCTCCATCTCTCCTATCATTTTGGATTCCAACCATTAGATCAGTAGGAATGGGTTCTTCCTCTTCTTCTTCTTCTGTAGGTTCCCCAAATAGGTAAGTTTGCTCACTTAAAGGGTCTTCCAAATCACCGTCTCTAAAGAAGAGAGAAGGTTTCCTGTTGCATGTAGTGGGGGTATTTGACAAGAATTTTCCTGAATTGTCCCTAATCCTATGAGGCATGAAAGGAAATGTTTTTGGATTGGGTTTTGTAAGATTTGTTTTAAAGCTAGAAAGTACTTTGCAGAATGGAAAGGAAAGTAGCTAATGATAACTGAAATAAAGAAAGAAACTAGATTACTTTTGCAGAAATAAACTAATGGAAGAAAATTTGAAGACTAGAAGTAGAAGAAAATAAAGTAGGAGACTAGAAATAGAAGAAAGCAGTTGTTGGGTAGCGGAGGTCCCACGTAACGGTTTTGGGGCAGAAAGCCCAAAAAGTAGGATTAAATTATTGTAAAAACTCCAAAGTATGTGGAGCACGAAGTATAATAGGATTGAGTCAAAGGTTAGTCCGCCCAAAAATAACGTAAATAAATATAAATAGAGTCGGACCATGCAGGGATCGCAGGGCAAGGAAGGGTATAACTAGAGTGCGGCTCTATGAGGGAAAGGTAGTTGTGTTTGGAAAAAGATGAAATGTAATGGGTTTTAGAAGAAGATAGTCTGAAAGCATCTGTAAGTCTGAGTCAAGGGATGGGGTAGTAGATAGAAGCTCTACAGCTGTGTGCACAGAGGTTTGGAAAGTCCACAACTGTGTGCGTAGACCCCTATAGCTAAGTGTGCAGGATGGATTTGGATGTATTGAGGATAAGTGGAAATAAAGATAAGTTTCTTCTGAAATTCTGTGTTCCTTCTGAGCTATCGCGAATCTCACTTTCATAATATCTGTATAATTTAATTTGCTAATTGTATGCATGAATGTAAATCTGGGTTCATTTTAACGCGTGCATCAGTTGTGTTGTTTAAATGTTTTCTTAAAGATCCTGTTAAGTTGTAACTGCATCCTCTAATAGAATAGCACACTAATAAGAAAGATATAATCAATCTGGATCTGTGCGAATACCGAGCAATGCGGAGCTTTAAACCAGTGCACGAGATCTCTAGACCACACCAAGACATTCATAGGGTACGAAAACTTGGTTCTAGCGCCCTCCCCTACTACCTTGGGTGAGAATTTAGTTTGTGCTCTGCGGTTTTTGCTGAAAGGGCTGGTAGCTGCGGGATTTGTTTGACTAAATAACTCTTCCGAACCTGGGTCAGGCCCATATAAGCCAACAAATGGTTCTGTTGCTGGGACCAAGATCTACATAAGGGGTGTCTAGTGTGAAACACAGGGACCTTATAGAAAAGAACGTTGAATAATAAAAAGGATCAGGGAGGTAGAAGAGCAAGGGTAACTATGGCGAACATGATCTAGTTACCAGTGTTCAAAGGAGCAGGAGGTGAAGACCCAGAACAATTTTGGTTTGTGCTAACATCAATATGGAACGGGCAACAAGTCGCGGATGATAATATCAAGAAATCCATCTTAGTCAGCGCACTGTAGGATCGAGCACTAACATGGTACATGAAGTATTCAAGCATCAACCCAACGACGGGGATAACAGACATCCATACTGAATTAACAAAGGAGTTTAGCTGGCCAAAGTAAAAAGCGCAGTCAATTGTAGGATTCAAAGAGATCACGATGATGCCTAGTGAGACCCTGTGGGACTTGAATCAGAGGTTGAAAAGGACCATTCACGAGGCCAACATGACCCTGACGGATGCATAGCATCACGCTTGGTTTGTCACATCATCAATGCCATATTTGAAGTTGGCTTTGTCACAACAAAAAATCTCAACCCAGGCGGAAGTGCTGGAGGCAGCAATGCGACTGCATGAAACCCCGGTACAAGACCCAGGGTTGGGAGTTCAGCAAATCCAAGCGCAGGTCCAAAATTTATGTTTGGAAATACATAAGTTAAAACAAGAACTGCGTTCGGAAGTTCGAGAGGAAGTATGGTGTATAAAGTGCAGGAGTCAAGGACACGATAAAGACCATTGTCCGGTCTCAGTGAATTCTGTGGTCACGGGGGTACCGACAGTATTGCAGCTAGAGTCACAGGCAGGGATGAGTGTGATCGCCCCGCTCTGGTGCACAATTTGTCAGGTAGGAGGAAAGCACAACACTCATAACTATCATCTATTGTCAAAATACAACCAAACCCCCTAACAGCTCTTTTGCAACTTTTTGTAGATCGATGGGTCATGAAGAAAGAGATTGCCGTAGCTATCAAATGTTGATGGACCAGGCACCTGCCTACAAAATGAAAATTGAGGTGCGAGGTGAAGATCCAACCATGACAATGGCGCGTGGTAGGTTCCAGGGACGGGGTCGAGGACGGGGTGGAATGGGATTAGGAAGGGGTTGCGAGTAGCTAATCTGTTACAACTGTGGAGAACTAAGACATTACGCGTGGGATTGTACCAATCCAACCTGAATATCATGTCCTTACTGTGAGCAATTTGATCTTGAGTTACTAGAATGCCCCATGCTGATAGCACAGATTTGCGACAAGAAGGAAAAGCCCCCTACAACAACGCAAAACATGTAGATGATGAGATTTGAACCACGTGATGATGAACCCATAGTACATGGTAGTGTGGAGCGGTGCGGCCACAAGAGTGGTCAATAGGGAGAACAATATGGAAGCTAGGGAAAGCTTCACGAGCATCTCTACCTAAGGTAGTAAGATTGACCTAAGCTAGCTAGGGATCCCTCGATGTTGACTGCCTTCTCAGAGACTTGCATGAAACTGCTTTGCGACAATAGGGCAGTTAAAGGGTTGCAGGAAGTGATAAATAGATGCACATGATGAGGTGAACCTCACGCAGTCCAGAAGTTAGGAAGACACGCATCACGGACATGTCGGGAGATGCGGTTAACAATGCAGATTGACGACTATGAGATGGATTAGGTCATTCTAGACCTAGGTTCGAATGAAAACGTATTGCCTAAACAGACTTGGGAATGCATGGGTAAGCCTACACTACAATGGTCTCCTATCCAATTGCGGATGGCCAATCAACAAAAGATCTTGCCCATGGGAAGACTACAAGGAATTACAGTAGATATTGATGGCACAAGTACCCAGATGGATTTCAAAGTTATTGAAATCATGGATGAGAGTAGCCCATACCCTTCGTTGCTAGTGATAGTATGGGCTACTAACATGAATGGGGTTATTGACCTTAAACAAAGGAAGATGATATTTGAGAAGAAATTACTCCATGTAGTCGTTCTGCTAGATCCAACAGATGGATCGTGCTACCCAAAACTTGTGCGCAACGAAGAAAAGGACGATGCATTGGATTGTATCTACAAAATTGTTGCAAATAGGCTGAAGGAGGAGCGGAGACTCTCGCGAGGCTACACTGGCTCATGCACCAACGATTCAGAGGAAGAGGATGAGCGATGGCAAAACAAGCTGAATGGGGTAACCACGTTACATTGCAATATGATGATGAAATCGCTATATTATGTTAAAGCTCAAAACCGCGAGCTGTCGATGTATGATGGGTTGATAGTAGTGGATGAATTCCTGGATTAATTCGAAAGCGCGGTACCAGAGTACCAATGGTTTTATGCGCTAAAATGGACATTGTGCGTGACACCGACGTGATGATGGGACACCCATGAAGGGACCTTCGAAAATTGGTGAAGTTGCAGGCGCATGATACAAATAAGATTTGGGAACCCAGAGCTATGAATAACGGAGAAATACGATGGCCACGATGATCCGTGCCTGCACCTGACCAAATGGACCAAAGATTACGGTGCAGAGCCTCAACTAGAATGGGTGCACTTATTTTATCATACCCTGGATGTCATTCCACGGAACTGGTATATGGAAACAGAGCTCCGACATGGCACCAGAGAGTGGGATATTCTGCACAAATGGTTTCTGTCGATATTTATTTTTGAAGACCAATGGATGGATACCGTGGATGATGCATTACAACTGATAAAAACCACCATATTCAGAACACCACTAGAACCAGAAGAAGTCGTGCCGTCAGACTGGTCGCGATAGTTGAGCCAGGCCTTAACATGTTACAATGTACAAGTAGAAGATGATGGGGATGACCCACGTAACATCAATATACCAGAATCCGAAGGGAGTCATAAGGTGTGCAACCTCGAGATAAAAGATCTAGACATCACGATTCCATTGAAACAAAGCAAGTGAATATCATGACAGAGGAAGAGCCGAAGTATGCTACACTTGGGGGCTATTGGGACGACACCACGGTGGAAAAGGTGGTCGAGTTGCTCCGAGAATACCAAGATTTATTCCCTACAAAAATTATGGAGTTGAAAGGGATTCTAGGAGACGTAGGAATGATGAATATAACTTTGAACCCAGATGCAAAGCTAGTGAAACAACAACCCTACCAATTGAATCCAAAATATGCAAAGGTCTGTGAAGAATTGGACAAGATGCTGGCAGCAGGCATTATTGAACTAGTTGAGGAGTCCGATTGGGTAAGCCCTATGGTTGTACAGGGGAAGAAACAGAAGGTTGAGATCTGCATTTGCGTAGATCTATGGAAGCTTAATGATGCTTGTGTTAATGATCCATTTCCAACACCCTTTACAAATGAGGTACTAGAAAATTTGGGCAGGCAGGAAGCATATTCCTTCACAAACGGGTTCTCCGAGTACCATCAGATCTGATCGCGCCAGAGGATCAGAGCAAGATAATGTTTGCTACCGAATGAGGTTATTTTCGGTATACAGTAATGCCCTTTGGGCTGAAGAATGCGCCAACGATATTTTCCCGTATTGTGGTAGCTGCGTTCAAGGAATTTATCCACAAGTTCTTAGAAGTCTACTTGGATGATTGGACTGTATTTGGCTTGGTTAAGAAACATGTCGCGAGCTTACGATTAATGTTGGATACCTGTTTCAGCACCAGATTGTGCTCAACCTAAAAAAGTGTACTTTCCTCGTCCCTTTCGGGAAATTGTTGGGCCATGTGGTTTGTAAGCAAGGACTGATGGTGGATCTGACAAAGATCGCTATCATACTAAATCTGCAAGCACTGCGAAGTGTAAAGTAGCTACGCACTACATTAGGACACGCGGGCTACTACCATAAGTTTATAAAAAGCTATCGCTAGATCACGGCTCCAATGGAACAGTTATTAAAGAAGGATGCTACATATTGCCGGAACGAGGAATGTAACAAAAGCTAGGAAATGCTTAAGGAAAAGATGGCATCTACCCCTATCTTGGTCTTTCCAAATTGGGATGTTGAATTTCATGTACATGTCGACACATCGTGTATTGTGTTGGGTACGGTACTCACTCAAGAAGGAGTGGAGGGCATCGATCACCCGATTGCGTTCGCAAGTTGCAAGTTGTCCAAAGTGGCAAAGAATTACTCTACTACGGAGCGGGAGGGATTGGCGATGGTATACGCGCTCCAAAAGTTTCGTCACTATCTGCTCGAAGGACATTTTAAGATGTATACTAATCACTCTGCACTCAAGTACCTAGTGAATAAGCTTGTGTTGGGGGGGCGTATCTGTCGATGGTTGCTATTGTTTTAATAATATGACTCTGAGGTTGTTGTAAAGCCGGGACATTTGAATGCAATTCTGGATCACCTGTCCTGAATTGAGACCGGCGAAGAATCAACAAACCTAGAGGAGGGACTCTCGGATGCCCAGTTATATGCCGTGCATGTTGCAGATGGCCACTTTGAAGATATTATCCACTTTTTAACCACGGGCACTGCGCCACAGGGGTATTCTATCCAACAAAAGAAGGAATTAGTGATACGTGTAGCAGATTTTACTATAATTGCAGGCCACCTCTACAAGATGGGAAATGATGAAATATTGCATAGATATGTACCAGAATTCAAGCGCAGATAGATCCTGACTGAAGCACATGGAGGGGTTGTTGGCAGACATTATGCATGCCGCGCCACAGCCCAGAATATTCTTCGCGCTAGATTATGGTGGCCCATTCTACATCAAGATTCAAAAGCATATTGTCGGGCCTGCAATGTATGCCAATGGATGGGCAGACCATCGTGGAGGGATGAAATGCCCCTTCAACCACAGATGATTCTACAACCATTTGAGAAATGGGTGATTGACTTCGTTGGGTCCATTGAACTACGAGGAAAGACGGGCATGCGTTATATCATCACTGTGACCGAATATTTGACCCAATGGGTAGAGGCATAGCTAGTTAAGGATTGCACGACTGCGACAACAACAAAATTCTTATTTGAGAACGTACTGACCAGGTTTGGCTACTCGAATATTCTCATGAGTGATAAGGGAACGCATTTCCTGAATGAAACAATTAGCACACTCGCTAAGAAATTTTAGATATATCACCAACAGAATAAGCCCTACAGTCCACAAGCAAATGGGACCCTCAAGGCCTTCAACAAAATTTTGAAGACTGCGTGGACTAAGGTCTGTAATGCACGATGAAATGAACGAGACTTGTGCATCCCTGTTGTGCTATGGGCATACTGAACTACGTGCAAGAAGTTGACAGGCTAGACACCATTTCACTTTGTCTATGGCAAGGAGGCCGTTATGCCTATGGAATATATTGTGCCTAGCCTATGGATCGCGGCAATCATAGGTATGGCAGACCATGGGGCATTGGAAGAAAGGCTCACACAACTAGAAGAATTGGAGGAGGAACGCTTTTTGGATGGATTTCATCAGCAGGTACAGAAACAACGCGAGAAAGCATGGCATGATCACCATATCAAGGTGCGCACCTTCAAGGAAAATGATATAGTATTGCTTTATGACAGTAAGTTCGAAAAATTCCTAGGTAAACTCTACATGCACTAGTTGGGACCCTATGTCATCAAAGAAGTTACTGATGGGGGCATGGTTTAGTTGGCTAAACTCAATGGAGACCCCTTCCCAAGTAGAGTGAACAACAGTTGCCTAAAGCTCTACACGAGCTAACTGACCACTTGACTAGCGAAAGAGAGGATTCATTGCTCCACCCAGTTGGAAGAGAGCGTGGGACGATAAAGCAGCTTAGGGGATAGATGCGCGAGTACTATGATGCACGTACGTTTGAACAAACACAAGGATTTCAATTGCGCGAGAAGGATCATGTGGATGTGCTGATATAAGGAATGATGACTGTTGATATCACTATTCATGACAAGATGTTTGCATTATGGCAAAAGGGAGCGGGTGATGGGCAATTAAGAGAAACAATACGAGCCAGATATGAAACGATCTACCACAGATTTTACACTAGCAATTTACACGTGCTGGAACAGGAGGTAAGCAGTGAATTTGAAATTTGCATGGCTTATAAATCACCGAGGGCGACCTACACTTCGGAAACACATATGAAGTTGTTCATTAGCTCTGCACAAGGCATGCGCCTGACGGTAGTGATCTAGTCGATGGAGAATCAGGACTCTCCAAGGAGTATGGTGTTGACTGCTACGACCGTCCCGCAGGCTACCACATCACTAGTAGGGGATGTATTGGAAAATAGGGAACACGAAGTAGAATTGGTCCGGATGTCATCACCTCGCCCAGGGATAGGCCGGTGCACTACAAAATAACAACGAAAGGATGGATAGATGACGACCACGGGTACATATGTAATTAATAAGTCATCTCTGATATCCCTTGAAGATTGGGATCTTGCGGACAACAATCAGGGTCTTGTAAAATTGCAACACAAGCTGCAACAGATGGTGCGAAGAGAAGATACGAAGATCGGAAGTAGTTGCACTGGTACCAGGAGGTCCCGTATGCGGCTCCCCCGCTCACGTTAAAATCCTATGAGGGGGTGTTCTATGTTAACCGAGTAGAGAAAAATGAGCATCATCGGTTGCAAGACGTGGTAGAAACACTAAAGCAGGAGCTGGACGAAGCGTTGCAGGAGACAATGAAGGAGCAGCAGGATGACAAGTGCCACTCAAAGGAAGTTGAATCGCGAAGCCAAGGCAGAGTGTCTAGCCTCGCCAACGAGTGACTCGGGATGAGTCACGATGATTGTGGTGGGGGACTATTGGGTGGTGGAGGTCCCGCGTAACGGTTTTGGGGCAGAAAGCCCAAAAAGTAGGATTAAATTATTGTAAAAACTCTGAAGTATGCGGAGCGCGAAGTATAATAGGATTGAGTCAAAGGGTAGTTTGTTCGAAAATAAGGTAAAGAAATATAAATAGATTCGGCCCACGCAGGGATCGTGGGCCAAGGTATGGTATAACTAGAGCGTGGCTCTATGAGGGCAAGGCAGTTATGTTTGGAAAAAGATGAAATGTAATAGGTTTTAGAAGAAGATAGTCTGAAAGCATATGTAAGTTCGAGTCAAGGGGTGGGGTAGTAGATAGAGGCTCTGCAACTGTGTGCGCAGAGGCCTGGAAAGTCCACAACTATGTGCACGGACCCCTGCAGCTGAGTGCATAAGATAGATTTGGATGTATTGAGGATAAGTGGAAATAAAGATAAGTTTCTTCTGAAATTCTGTGTTCCTTCTAAGCTGTCACGAAGCTGACTTTCATAATATCTGTTTAATTTAATTTGCTTATTGTATGCATGAATGTAAATCTGGGTTCATTTTAATGTGCGTATCAATTGTGTTGGTTAAATGTTTTCTTAAAGATCTTGTTAAGTTGTAACTGCATCCTCCAATAGAATAGCGCACTAATAAGAAAGATATAATCAATCTAGATCTGTGCGAATACCGAGTAGTGCAGAGCTTTAAACCAGTGCGTGAGACCTCCAGACCACACCAAGACATCCCTAGGGTGCGAAAACCTAGTTCCATCACCCTCCCCTGATACCTCGGGTGAGACTTCAGTCTGCGCTCCGCAGGCTATTGCTGAAAGGGCTGGTAGCTACGGGATTTGTTTGGCTAAATAACTCTTCCGAACCTGGGTTAGGCCCATATAAGCCAATAGAAGTAATTACTTCTACTTAGACACCTCCTTGTCAAAAACGCCAAAAAGTGATGAGCCTAGGTATTCTAACAATAATGCTGCAACTCCCAGGGCTACCAGCTTTACTTATCAACCCGGGGTTCGTACAAACTTGGAGGTGACAATGCTATATGCACAAGTAGAAGTGAAGGTCCTGCCTATCATCACTATTTATAGAGTCAGAAGAAACTTTAATTCTTGATGGAAGGAGAGCAAACCTTATTCTAGGAGAGAGCTACTTCTATTGTAGTAATGAAGAAAAAGCATGAAAGGCTAAACTTGCACCATAACTTAACTTAATCAACCAAACAACTATGCTAAGCATAATTGCTAATTTAACATTAACGTAAGGCTAATTATCTATCTGCAAAAGTAAAAACATGAAAACTAGACTAAGGGGTAGCAAAGAACTTAGGCTAAATTGGGTTTTAGGCGAAAAAAAAGTGATCAAAGGTCGAATCTAGTGAAAGGAGGCTGTGAGGGAGCAACAACACACGAGAATCGTTGGATCAGTCAGGTGAAAGGTAATAAATGACAGAGATTTAATCATGGAAGGTTACGTAGGTAGATGGGTGAACAAGGTTGCTAACATGATAGATGGTTAAGTTCTTATCGCATAGTTTTTCAGTGGAATGGATGAATAAGGGAGTAAGGTAGATGAATGACTGAGATTTGATTGCGTTGGTGAGGTCAGGAGATGTACGAATAAGGGAACAAAGGAGATGAATGGATGAGATTCGATTGCGCTAGTGAGGTCAGGAGATGGATGAATTAGATCATAGGGAAAAGGACATATGGAAATCATGGAGCAGGTTTAGAGGGCGGTAAGCTGTTTATCGCGTGCCCTCAAAGTTGTAAGTGGTTTTCTCAAATTTTACATGATTAGCCTCCTCGGGTGACATGTAGGACAGGGAAACCACCCATTTCATGTGCTCTCAGGCAGATAACGATTGGACAGAAATCAACGCGATATGGCGCGATAGTCATTGGATCAAGCGGGGATAATCAGCGGTGGAGATTGGCCAAGCTAGTTGGCGATCGGGTGAAGTGACGAATGTAAGATTAGGCAAGGAAGATCGATGGTGGAGACTTAAAGTTCATAAAGTGAATGGTGGACTCCACGTGAGGCGATAGTTGAAGAAAATGGTGAATCGGATGGTGATTGTGAAGGGTTGTTGGTGATCAGACGACAAGGAAGCGATGGAGGGAGAACGTGTTGGAAGTGATTTCAAAGAAAAAGAATAAAGAAAACCAGTGAGGGTATACAATGAACTGAATTCAAGCAATGAACTCCATAGCCTATGCGAGAACTAGGAACTATGTTTTTGGAGTTGTTGGCGGGTCTCTGCCTCAAGTCATGGTCCCAAAGGGAGGAGATGGGGCTGAGACACCTGCACACAACCTGATAGTAATCTTTTCCTCTAATCTGACCTATGAATTAAAAAAAAACCACAAATGACAGTAAACTACAACAAATGCAACTACTGAAACAAATGAAGAGAAATAAGAAGCTATTCAAATAAATGAACAGAACCAGAAAGTTGCTTAACCAAATGAATCAAAACCAAAAATTCTTGAGAAAATGCATCAACAAACCATGAAACTACTTAACAAATGGGCATAACAAAATTCTATGCTAAAATAACAGAATAGTAAAGAGGATATGTGGTTGCTTGGGTCGGGCCCTAACCCAAGAGCTTCAACCCTCGAAGTTTAACTCAGAGTTGGCTTAAACAGAACTCATCTATATTACAGAAACCATGGATTATAAAGCAAGTTCACAAATCTTTGCAGTTCAAAAATAAAACAGAGTTTTACAAATGAAGTCCAAATCCTAGTGAGGTCCTAAACCTCTCTATTTATACATTTTGAAATCACTAACAACTTCCTTCCCATTAGGGAGGCTTGGCCTCTAACGACAAAAAAATTCTTGTTGTCCCTTTCACTTACTTGGCTATCTTCTTTCGTCCTCATGATGTGGCTATTTGCACTCTGAGCTTATGGAGGAATATTTGAATGGAAGGGTAGTAGATGAGGAGGATTAAACTCCTATAATTCCTCTACCTTGTCCCATTCGAGTCTTGACCAAGGTCTTTGCTATAGTTCATTGCTTTTATCCTTTATACTGCATTTCTCCTTTCTTTTATCCTTTATTCATGCATTATATGCACATTAGACCACAAAGAAAAATATCCAACTTTAACTCATTTATTAAACAAAATATAATCAAAAGTATGCAATAAGTTTTGAGAATAGTTGGTTTGACTAAGCTAGGAGGTGAATTAAGGCCAATTAAGGCCCATATAATTACTCAATAATGAGGCTCATTAAATGCAAGAAAAGAAAAATCAACAGCTGACACAAAACATTCAAATGATGACCATGAACCAAGGACCGATGAACCTCACATTAATATTGTAACAAGGAGTGGAGCTGCAATTGGAAATGATAAAGAAGATGGAAAAAAGGAAGTTGAAGCCACATGGGTAAGAAATATTGTGGAGAAAACTCCTGTGTTTGTTATTCAAAAGGAAAAATAGGTATCTATGGAAATGAAGTGAAGCTTTATGGATGAAGGAGCTTCGACATCTAGCACACAACAAAATCAGAAGAGTAGTTGCGATGTATCATCTTCGGCACAAAGCAAAGCTATGACAATACATTAACATGATGCAACATATAAGGTAAATAATTTAAAATATTTTCTTCAAACTTGTATGAAATTGTTGCGAGATCAAAGAGATGTAGAAGGACTTCAAGAATTAGTAAATTCCAGTGCATCTAAAGAAGTACTGCAAAGTGAGATGCGCAAAGTTAACAATTTACATAGACAGAAGAGAACTAGAAAGGAAATGAGGCTTATTGCAGAAATAGGAGAATATTACATGGACCAAGTTATTTTAGATCTGGGATTTGAAGCTAATGTCCTGACAAAGAAAACATGGGAGTTAATGGGTAAACCAAAGTTGCAATGGTCACCTATTCGACTAAGAATGGTGAATCAACAAAATATTGTTCCTCTAGGAGGATTATTAGGCATTAGAGTGGATATTGAAGGGGTGCGCACTACTACTGATTTTGAAGTAATAGAAATTGTGGATGACAGTAACTGATATTCTGCATTACTTGGACTAGATTGGGAATTTGCCAGCATGGCTATAATCAACTTAAAGAAGAGGCAAATGATATTTCAAAGCAACAATATGAGAGTGATCGTTCACTTGGATCCCTTAGAAGAAGAAAGGTATACTGAACCAGTTAAAGAGGAGTACAACGTAGTTGATATAGATAACATCTATCAGATGACAACAAATGAACAAGATTGTGTTAACCCTACTGAAGGCAAGTTGAGTTGGGAGCATGACAGTTCGTGTGCTTTAGATTCAAAAGAAGAATTGGAAAATTGGAAAAACAGGTTGCATGAAGTATCTACGAGGCGAGGTGCAAGAGTTAATAAAGTAGTTCAATGTATGATAGGTGAGGTATGTGACTTATCTTTTTATGATGGTTTGGGTGATATAAATATTTTTCTTGAATAATATGAAGAACAAGTACCAGAGTGTCAAAGATTGTTAGGGATGCATATAGCCTTAAGAGCTACTCCTGCTAGATGGTGGGGTACACATAAGAAGAATGTAGGAACTTAGCAAGAATGTCGAAGGTTGATATGGATAAGGTTTTGTCAGGTAGAAACAGAGTTGGAAGATAAATATGATGGTCACATTGATCCTAGAGAGCACATCCAACTTTGCATGAAAACATGGAATGAAATTCCACGAGAAGAATGGGTGCATGGGTTCATCCATACATTGGAGACAACTCCTCAAACCTAGTACCTAGAAACAAAACTTTGGTATGGCACTGCGAATTGGGTAGATATGGTTGATGGGTTTATATTGACATTTGTCTTTGAAGATGATTGTCCATATAGATTCAACCCTTCAGATAGTTAAAAAGAATATTTGTGAAAATAAAATTCATCTCACTTGGCATCCTGATTGGGCTATGCAGCTAAAAAATGTACTGGAATGCTACAACATAATTGCAGAAGAACATGCATACCCTCGCAATATTGACGTAACAGAATTTGAAGGTTTCCACCAAGTGAATGGACTTGAGTTAGAAATGCCTGATATAAAAAAGCCATTGAAGACAAAGAAGGTGAACATAGGATCAAAAGAGGAGCCAAAGTTTGCAATGATAGGAGATTATTGGGATGAAGAAATAATCAGTAAAGTGACAGATCTCCTGCATGAATACCAGGAGTTATTTTCTGCTAAGTTTGTAGATATGAAGTACATAGTAGGAGATTTAGGAGTTATGAAGATTCCTCTAAAACCTGATGTGAAACTAGTTAAGCAAAGACCTTATAGACTGAATCCAAAGTACAAAGAAAAAGTGAAGAAAGAATTTGACAAAATGATAGCAGCTAGAATCATTGAACTTGTGGAAGAATTAGAGTGGGTAAGTCCTATGGTAGTACAATAAAAGAAAACACAAGAAGAAATTTGGATTTGTGTTGTTTTTTGGGAAGTTAAATGATGCATGTCTACATGACCCATTCCCTATTCCTTTCACTGATGAAGTATTGGACAATGTAGGAGGTTGGGAAGCCTATTCATTGAAAGATGGATTTTCAGGATACCATCAGATTAGAATTGCACCAGAGGATCGACATAAGACCACCTTCACTATAGAATGGGGTTCATATAAGAATATAGTGATGCCTTTTGGATTGAAGAATGCCCCTACCATATTTTCAAGAGTGCTGGTTGCAACTTTCAAAGAATATAATCACAAGTTTTTAGAAGTATACTTCGATGATTAGACAATATTTGGGTTATTGAAGAAACATGTTGCGATCTTAAGACTGATGCTCGACACATGTAGGCAATATCAGATTTCTCTGAATATGAAAAATTGCATATTTTGTGTACCTTTTGGTATATTGATAGGACATATTGTTTGCAAGCAAGGATTGAAGGTGGATCCTGCGAATATTTCTATTATTGTGAATTTACCTCCACCAAAGACAGTGAGACAACTTCACACCACATTGGGACATACACGATATTACAAGAAATTTATCAAAGGATATGCACAGATCATTGTGCCTACGGAAAAACTGCTAAATAAAGATATTACATTCATATGGAATGAAGAATGCCAAAAAAGCCTTGACAAACTAAAAGAAAAGATGGTAACTACACTTATCTTGGTTTTCCAAATATAGAATAAGGAGTTTCATGTTCATGTGGATGCTTCATGCATAGCTTTAGGAGTGGTATTGGCACAACCAGGTGTAAGAGAAATCGATCACCCTATAAATTTTGCAAGTAGGAAACTGTCTAAAGCAGAGAAGAACTATACAACTATAGAAAGGGAAGGATTGGCTATGGTATATGCTTTACAGAAGTTTAGAAATTATTTATTGGGATCACATTTCACGATGTTTACAGATCACTCTGCATTAAAGTATTTGGTCCATAAGGCTATTTTAGGAGGAAAATTTATAGATGGATATTATTATTTCAGGAGTATCAATTTGAAGTTGTTGTTAAGCCAGGAAGACTAAATGCTGGACCTGATCATTTGTGAAGGTTGGAAACAGGAGAAGAACCAACAAATATAGAGGATAATCTTCTTGATGTGTAGCTATTTGTGATCATAATAACAAATGATTACTTGGCCGATATTATTCAGTTCTTAACCACAAGGATAGCTCCTTTAGAATACACTACACAACAAAAGAAAGAATTGGTGGTTGAGGCAACATATTTTTCACTAATAACAAGACATTTGTATAAGATGGGACCAGATGAAATACTGCGCAGGTATGTTCCTGAGCACGAAATACATATAATTTTAACAAAATCTCATAGTGGTGCAACTGTTGGACATTATGCAGGGAAAGCTACTGTGCAGAGAATTTTAAGAGCAGGATTATGGTGGCCTACACTACACAAAGATGCAAAGGAGAACTGTCGAGCTTGTGATGTCTACCAAAGAACAAGAAAACCTTCAAGAAGAGATGAAATGCTAATAGTACCACAAGTAACATTGCAGGATTTTGATAAATGGGCTATTGATTATGTTGGACCTATCAATCCATTAGGAAAAAGGACTAGTGCAAGGTATATAATCATTGTGAATGATTACTTGACAAGGTGGGTCGAAGAACATCTAGTGAATAATTGCAACATAGAAATTGCTGCGAGGTTCATCTTTGAATACATACTGTCCAGATTTGGGTGTCCAAAGATATTGATAAGTGACCAAGGGTCACATTTATTGAATAAGTCCATTGAAGCATTAACTGAGGAATTTTAAGTTTACCGCCAAAAGAGCACTCCTTATCATCCTCAGGAAAATGGAATTGTGGAAGCATTCAATAAAATTTTGGAGAATGCATTGACCAAGGTATGTAATGTAAACATGGATGACTAAGATCTTAGGATTCCAACAATATTATGGGCTTATAAGATTACATGAAAAAAGTTAACAGGTCAGACACCCTTTAGGTTGGTTTATGGGCAAGAATCTGTGATGCCCATGGAATACATTGTCAATAGCCTAAGAATTGCAGAATTTACAAATATGGCAAACCTCGACATAATGGAAGAAAGGATGTCACAACTAATTGCTCTGGAAGAAGAAAGGTTTATAGTAGGATTTCATCAACAAGTACAAAAAGCGAGAGATTTGGCATGACAAACACATTCAACAAAAGAAGTTTTAGGTAGGAGATATTGTTCTCCTCTATGACAGTAAGTTTGTGAAATTTCCAATGAAATTGAAAACACACTGGTTAGGCCCATATGTTATTAAGTATATTACTGATGGAAGCGCAGTGCAGTTAGCGAAGTTAAATGGAGAATTAATTCAGGAAAAAGTAAATGGCAGCAGGTTGAAGTTGTACAGGGACAACCCTACCCCTGCAGCTTCACCCTAAAAAAGAAAGAAGGAAAGTCTTAGTGACACATGCAGTTGAAAGTGGGCCTGCAGAGAGAGCTTCGATGAAGAAAGTACTTTGCTACAATTGGGAATATGTCAAAGTTCGTAGGAAGCCACGACATAAGACAAAGGTCAGCCTGATCCGGATTTAAACAAGAACACAATAAATTACAGAGATAACCATAAATACATATATATGCAATGGAAATAATACTTCATTTCATTAATATAAAATACTGAAATATGCTTACAAACAGAAATGGAAATAAACCAGCTAGGGCGATGGTAGCTTTATCTTTGAGAAGAGATGTGTCGGCTACTTGCCTCTGAACTGTGTTACAATGAGACTCAAGGGCCTATTTATTGTTGAGAAACAATGGAAAACCCTAAACATCCAAAAACCTAACCCTAGGAGATGAAATGCCAAACTATGGGCCCCATTTCAGGTAAATTGGTACGTCAACTTCCTGAGGTTGTAACTTTGGCATATGATCTCCGTTTGACGCACACAACAGCTTGTTAGAAATATATATTCAAGGACTACAACTTTGGGAAGAGAAACATTGGTATATAACCTATGTTGCTGCCAGTTTTCCCAAAAAACATCGTTTAGGGCCTCAAAATGGCACCGGAAGTTCAGGACCCGAAAAACTACTAAAAATACTAAATTGTGCTACAATTAAGAAAACTAAAAAACTAAAAGAGACAGTTGTAGGGGTCCAAGTGGGATAGGTGGGTGGCCACTGTTATCACTCAGGTTGTCCCTAGGCTCCTAATAGGGATACGACCAAGGTAACCACAAACCAATCTTCTGATTGCAGGTTCTAGCCCACCTGCAATCGGAGAGGGCTCTCTCCTTTTGATTCAACCTTAGTTGATGATTTTAGGCTAGCTTCTTGACTTCAAGGGAGTGTTGATTGTGATTGGAAAGAAGGTAGGACTCTCGAACAAAGAGGCACAGTAAGGTGTGATAAGTTTCGAACCATTGGGCATGGAGTCACAGATTGAGGCATGCGAGCGTTTTCTTAGTCACAAGGGGATACGGAGCGGGATAGCCACACAGGATACAATACTCGGTCTGCTGAAAGTATGGAATGAACATCAGGGATGAAAGGCAAAAGAGAATCATTTCATCATGCTGACAAAGAGGAGAAATGGATCAGTGGGATCCCGGAGCAGTTAAGAATTCCTAATACATGCACTTATATGTGAAAGAAACAGGGTAAACCAGATCATTTAAGAATACAAGCTCATAACTATTTCTGAAGAAAACATTGAAAAATGCAGAAATTGAACTTAAGGTGGAATGAAACAAATCTTAAGCTATTCTTTTTTCCTGCAATTTAGAAAAGCGGAAAGGTGGTGAAAACATAAAATAAACAGGGAACAAAAACACTTATTGGATCATGCAGAGACACAGGAATTCCGTGATCATTCCTTGGCCAAGAGAAAACATCAAGTTGTTTCGCAATCCATGCTTTCAGCAATCTTTGATTATGGAAAAATATGACAGTTACAGTGCGAGTC
>APFE030962333.1:0-14739 GCA_000404065.3 Pinus taeda | reverse complement strand
AAAGGAGCAGTTCAAGGATGCTAAGAGGAGAAGTGAGCCAATCAAAATCAGGCTCTATAATCATTTGTTGAACATGGCCCCTCCAAACCAACAAAGACTAATGGCTGCCTTTGATGTGCAAGAAGGCAAAATGACAATGAGCCATTTTGCCCCTACAGTGCAGCAACCTCAAACAGCTGCTGATTATATAAGGACAAACTTAGAAGTCCTTGCAAAGGACATCCACCCCATGGACCAGATCGAGCTCCACAAGAAGACAGGTGAGATGGTCTATGCCACCCTGGCAGACAAGACCTTGATAAACTACAGGCTGCAAAATAGCTTAAACAACACAGCAGCATAGCTTGAGTTGGAGAGGGCATCCTCTCAAGCCAAAGATAATAGAATCAACGCATTGGAAGAAATAATTATAGATTTTGGGCATGATCCCAATGATGTTAAGGCCATACAGGAGGTCCTTAAACTAAGGGATGCAGATGTAGCTGCAATCAAGAAGAAAATGAAGATCCCTCCAACTCTACATCCCCAAACAGATGAAGTTGCCCAACAGAGACGAGAAAAGCATGTCACTGCACTGCTAATGACCTTATATAAGGAACTGATTGACACCCAACAAAAGTTGCAGGATACAGAGACTACACTAGAAGCAGCTCTACAGAGGAGAGAACAAGGGCAGTCCTCCAAACCACCCACAGAGACAATAGACCTCGAGGAGACCCCTAAAGAGGACATCCCTCCAAAGCAACAGGCACCAGAAGCAGAGCCAGCCACAACAGAGCCAGCCACTACAGCACCACCAACAGAAAAGGCTGAGAGCTTAGACATGCTGAAACTAAGGCAGGAGATTCAGGTACTGGAGTCTCAAATCACAGAGCTAAATCAAGCCAAGGACAACTTAGCCAAGATAGAAGAGAAATATGATAAGTCTAAGCAAAATGTGGCTGAGAGGGAGAGGGAAGTAAAAGCCCTAAAAAAGACAATTGCAGAGCTGGAAAAGCAGCTCAATTTTGAGAAAGTGACAGCAGAGATCAAGCAAGTGATTTGGACTGCCATTGGACAATCAATCACTAATCAGTGGGAGTACATTGATGCTATATATGAACAAATAGGACTCATTGGCAGGGCAAGAAAAGAACTGCACAGAGCAAGAAATTCTCTAGGCAACATGGCCGACCTTGCCCCTAAGATGATTGAAGTCCTTAACTATAGGACTGGTTCTCAGCTGATAAAAATGGGAATTGCTAACAGGACTGAAACCATTTCCCTGATCAAAAGAACCACAACAATGAAGAACCTAATTCAGACCCTGGACAGGAAAATCAATGATATACAGGCAGATATAAATAAGTTCCAGAATAGGTTCACAGCCCTGGAGGACAGAGGGCTTCCCAACTTGGTAGAATCAGGGAAGCTGCTCTCTCATGAAAAATACATCAAAAGGGTAAGCAGTTTTGCAGCAATTCAAATTGCTGAGGCTCCTGGGTCATCTTCAGCAGGCCCAATAACAGGACAGGCTCTTTTTGAAAAATTAGATAATTTGTTTTTTATTAAAAATGAAGTAACACATCTGTTTGATGAGCCTCCTCATTTCTATAAGTACACAGAAGCTGATGAGACCTTAGGGTCAATTTTGAGGCATCAGCTTCCCCCTGCAGACACATGGCAGGACTTAATAAAGCTACTTCTGAACCAAAGCTGAAGAAATAAATCTTTTTTCAGCAATACAGTCCATATTGCATCTACAGGTGGACAAAGCCATGACAGCAAGCATAAAGACCCTGAGCCAACTCAGCATAGGTACTCGGCATCAACAGCAGCATCAGCAGGTACAGGTGGCAGGGCCAAGAAGATACAAAAATCAAAATGACAGAACACTTCATTCCATATTTATGATAAAGCCGCACAGCTGACTCTGCAGTGCCCAAAGGTCAAAAATCCGTCCTGACAGCAGTTAAAGGCTTTTTAAGAGTCATTTACATTTGCAATTACTTCTCATCTACTCTCTTTGTACGAATGTAAGAGATATTTTCCTCTCAGATGACTCCATACCTGAGATATTTTTGTATGTAACCTCTATATATTCCCCCTCGCGTTTGTTGAGTGGGGTTGGACTCCGGATGTAAGAAATCTCTCGATATCTTCTCTATTATTCTGATATTGTGAACTCTCAGACCGTTAATACAAAAGACAGTAGGATTTCTTCAAAGATGTTTGTCTCTTGATCTCCTGATGGTGTGTGGCTCAAATTTGCAGGATTCCTGTGTATTTCATGGCTCAATAAGTTTTCTCATGGCTCTTTGTTTCACCTGTGATCATTGTTATTTCATATGTCTTTCATGTTTTCTATACACTTGAATGTCTAGGTAGCAAGGAGAAAGAATAGTCTCAGGATTTGGTCATTGGCTACCCTGAACTCAATCTAAGCTATCTTATATGTTTTCTTCTGATAAAGTATTTAAAGAGTAATTCTTCACTGCTACCTTTAATACTATATCATCACAGTGCATTGTTGTTTTAGGAATTCAAGCAATTGCTCCTAGATAACAAACCTCTTTTACAATATTCAGCTTAAGTAAAGAAATCTTAATTGCTCTTTGCTGGTTGTTTTTCACCTCACTCTCACTATTTGCATTTGTTTCATGAAATACACACAGGCCCTGTAGCTATCCCTCACCAAAATCAAGATCTCAAGGGAAAACCGTCCTAGACCCCATTGCCCAATGGATTGACCTTACCTGCAGATAAACTTTAAAGAAATCAGAAGCATCCTCCCAACCAAACACAAAAACAACCAAAAATCTCATCTCATAGCTAGCCTAAAACCCTCACTAAAAGTAGTGACAAACCTTATAGAGAGAGCCCTCTCTGACTACAGCTAGGCTAGAGGTTGTAGCCCAAAGATTGGTTAGTGGTTACCCCGGCCGTATTCTCTTAGGAGTCAAAGAGGACAACCTGGGTGTTAACACATCATGAGAAGCAGCTTCTTTGAAGGAAGTTGGTTCAAAATCTGTAGACAAGTTTAGTTCACAGTCATAAGAAACATCCATATCAATAGGTGAATTAGAGTCATCTACATCACCTCCATTTTATTGGTTTGAATTTCGAGTTCCTGTCTTTCCAACCTCATCAGGATGAACACTTTCAAGTTTCTTTTTCAGCCACTTTGGGGGACCTTTCTTAGATGGTCCAGGCTGCTTTATTGATTGAGTTCGGACTAAATCAAGATTGAATCTCTCAATTCTATCAATCACATCACTTAAAGCATCATTTGTTGTTGGAGTTTCATGCGGGGGAGAGTGTTCTTCATGAGAAGATTCCACATGTTGATCTAGTATAGGAATTCCCCCTTCAACATGTGGAATATGATTATCAAATTCTTGAAATGATTTTGCATTTGTGAATCTATCCAAGCGATCAAGTTTCCACTCAACAACAATGTCAGTTTTGGATGATTCAAGAAAAATTACATCTCTTGATACAACAAACTTTTTATTGACTTCATCATAGAGACAATATGTTTTGGAGGTTTTTGAATACCCTAGGAAGATACACTTAGGACTTCTAGCACTGAGTTTGTTTCTATGTACCTTTGGTATCAAGGCATAACAGGTGGAACCAAAGACCTTGAGATGCTTTACCGAAGGAACGTGCCCATACCACATTTCATCTGGAGTCTTGTTTCTAATAGTATTAGATGGACATCTATTCTTTATATATGTAGCACATAGAACAACATTAGCCCCAAAAAATATCTTTACATTTTTGAAGAAGAGCATGGAGTCTACCATATTTAAGATTGTCCTATTCATTCTTTCAGCTACACCATTCTGTTGGGGATTAGAAGGTACAGTTGTTTGATGTTTGATCCGATGTTGGCAAAGATAGTTTTCAAATTCATTTGATGTGTATAATTTTCCATTATTAGTGTGAATAGACCGAATACGAGATTGTGCATCATTTTCAATCCATTTATGAAAGTTCTTGAACGTTTGAAAGGAATCATATTTGTTCTTTAATAAATAAACCCAACACATTCTGGTGTAGTCATCAATAAATGTCATCATATATTTATTTCCATTTGTAGAAGGAATAGGCATTGGACCACATAAATCTGAATGAATGAGTTCAAGTTTTCTATGTGCTCTTGAATTTGAATCATGAAAATACTGTTTGCTATGCTTTCCTAGAATGCAAGCATCACATTGCTTAAAGTTCCTGGGAATTGTAGGCAAACCAGCAACACCATTTTTCTTCAACAAGTATAGGTTGTCATAGTTCAAATGTCCAAGTCTAGCATGCCATAATAAAATTGATTAAAGTATACCTTCTTCATGATGGGAATTGTATGATAAATTTTGTGCATGAGTAGAGGTACCTTGCAACTTCAGAAGCCTTTCTTCTTCTATTCCCCTCATTACAAGTGAGTGGTCAAATTATTTTCTCAGCTCAAGCTTACCATCAAATATAATAATGGAGTGACCTTGATGGCAGATGTGGACCAAGGACAACAAGTTTCTCTTTAGCTATGGGAGATAGAGAACATGATGCAAAAGAAACTCTGGAAGACCAGACACTTTAAGCCTGATTGTGCGAAGCCCTGACGGCTTGATTTTCGATTGGTCTGCAAAGTATACTGCTCCATCAATAATTTCAGTAAATTCTTCAAAAAATTCTTTTCTATGAACAACCAATCATTTTTCTAAGAAGCAAGTGAAGCATTAAATAAATCTTCATTTACTCCAATATTACATTGTTCCACAACATAGTGAGTGGATTCAGGTGCCTTACCTTTGTCTGTATCATCCATTTTACCTTTCTATTGGTTTCTTTGTTGTTCAATTTTGTCCCAAGGTAACTTGCATGTAGAGGCATCATGTGATTCATTTCTTTTACAATGTATGCAGTGTAAATCTGCCTTTTCTTCTTGAGAGTGTCTGCCCCCCTACCTCTGAAATATCTTCCTCTTCCTCTTCGGCCACCTCTTCCTCTGGAAGAATCTTGAGCAAGATTTTTTTCTTTATGAGCAAGGCACACAGCCTCTTCAGAAGATTCAGGGGCTGTATTCCTTCCAAAAGCTTTCTCTCTTTCAACAAAATTTTTCACAAGAGTCAAAGGTGTTATCTTTGAGATTTCCATTTGCTTGCAATGATGCAAGATAATTGGAGTAAGTAGGATAAAGTGCCCTGAGAAAAGCAATAAGAGGAATATCCAATTCAACCTTAGTTGATTTGATATCATGCATTATAGATTTTACTTCGGATGCAAGAGCAAGAGGATCATTATTTTGCAATTCAAGGGTGAAGAGTTTAATCATGAGCTAAACAACTTCAAGTGCAAAATGTGAGTCATAGAGTTCTTTCAGCTTTTGTAAGGCTTCAAAAATAGTTGAAAATGGTGAAATATGGCGACTCACCTCTTCATGTATAGATGTTGCGATTAATGCATAAGCCTTGCTATTCATGTTTTCCCAAATGGCAAGTTCTTTATCTAAGTAGGTTGTTCTAGCTCTGATACTAGGCTAGAAGGTTGCAACAAATGGGTTCTCTAGCCAGTGTGTATTGTATTGGGAGTAGCATATCTCTAGCAACATGGAATGAGCAATGGAGAGGCAGGCCAAGAGATCTGGAACTGAAACTTGCATAGGCCACCACAACGAAACACTTAGGAATAGTGATGGTTGAGCACTTCATCCTGACACACGACAGAGATGGCGTGCAGTCCGCTCAGCAGCCCGATGCTCAGGTGGGGAATACCCGATACCATGTAGCAAAACAATTATGCAACAAGACAATTTTGCAGTGGGTGCAGCAGGACATTATGCAACAGTGATTATAAAGAATACCTCATGAACAGTATAGCAGAAAGCCTAGAGAGTGTAGAGAATAGAGGAACAGAATATAGCAGAAAACTAATACAAGGAGTTTCAGCACAAAAGCTAATTTTGGGAGCTGGCTCTGATACCATGTTAGACCAGGCAGTAACTCCTAAAAAAAAATCAATTCATGTTATTCCTTCAGGTTGGTATTTATTATATACATGAGGGAGACTTCTCACTTCATCTCCCGATGACTGTTCATATCTCTTTTTATTTATTTACATTGGTGTTATTTATTCACCCAATCCTTTCGACGGGGTAGTTCACTTGGATGTGGCAGTGACAACATACAAGATAAGGTAACACGTACAATAGTCACAGGTCAGTCTAAGATGAGTGCAATGGTTGTTACGGCAAGGTTCATGTGAAAGGTCTGTTTGATGTCCAGTAGAGCCGTTCACACAGATAGGATAACATTAACAACATATACAAAACATTTCCATTAATAGCTTATGCATTCCAACAAATGTGTCAATTCAGATGTAGAACACATGGTTAAAGCAACATGCATTACAATTGTTAAAGACCAGTCTTACGGCAAATACAATACATGTGTGAAAATGTGCTAGCCTGTTGACAAGATTCTAAATTAAGTGAAAGTTCCAAGACACATTGTTACACCATACATCACTAACCCCGTTAGCAGGGCATCGGAGCCACTACTTAATCCTCAATGAAAAGATTACAAACTCTCTTGGCTATGTGGGAAGAGGTGAGGTGAAAAGTCCCTTCATGTATAAATGAGGGGGATATTTATAGACAAGGGTGAAACTGACCCTTGTGTTTGACTACCCTCGTGACCATTCGACTTCCATGACTTTCTGAATTACATGACTCTATGTTCAACAAGTGGGTCTCTTGGACTTCCACATTACATCACATTGATTCACAACACGCCCATAGTAGAGATTTTGGCAACATGACTCATGACTTGACTCGACATGACTTGACATGATAATTCTGGTACATTCATGTTGTTGCTAGAGTGCATGTTGAGCTAGAGTGTTGTCGAGTGGTGGATGTCTTCATGGTGTACCATAGCTTCACCTCCACATGGCGAAGTGCATGGATTCTTCGACGGTATTTGGTTCACTTGATGAAGCTTTAGCATGTTATTCCTTGCTTTCATGCTGGAAGGCTTGGTAGGCTGACTTGTTCGTGAAGGTGTATGTTCATCGTGTTCGTCTGCTTCACATGCTTTTCTCATTCGTCCATTAGTGAATCTATTCATCTACATGTGCTCCCTTCGTTCGTCCTATTCATTGTCTTCACATGTTTATTGGTTTACCTGTACTTTCATTCACTCATGATGATATGACATCAAATCCAAAACCTCCTAGTCTACTAGGACACATGGTCATTTGAATGCAAGTGACTAGGAGAGGCAGCAAGGCTATGATGCCGGATGATGGCTCTGGGCAACTTCTGATGAAAATTGTGGAAGAGTCACTGGTATATGGAGATAGGCGATCTGAGTCGACAATGACTATCTATAAGGTCTAGCTCGGTTGGGAGACAAAATTGCACAAATTTTGGGAGGAACACTCTGGGCTGCTGGAAGGGTCGACAGATAGGGATTGCATAGTTTTTCTAGGGAACTGCCTATGAGACTGGTAGCCAGATTTGTGCAATTCCTAGACGAAACTGCCAATTGGTTGTGGGGGTCACTAGCAATCAGATCTACACAATTCCTAAAGGGAACTACCAGTTGGCTCTTGGGGTCACTAGCGGACAGATCTACGCAATTCCTAGAGGGAACTTCCACTTGGCTGCTCAGTCATTGGCAGTACAAACTACACAATCCCTAGAGGGAACAGGAAGTTTGTTGTTGGGAAAATTGCATTAAGGTTAGGATGTTAGCCTGATAATCATCTCTGCACAATTTATGAGATGAGCTGACTCATGGGTAGTGGGAGGTCTGCTCATAAGCACTGAGAAATTTCTGAGATGAACAACTGGTCAACTGTCTGGGTGGCCAGAATGAGTGTTGATTGAATTTCTTGTGGATAACACGGCTTGAAAGAACTAGTTTGTTGCTTTTGCACTGTTCAGGATGACAGTTGATCAAGTCGAAAGCAATATGATGGTCCGACTATCAGTGAGGAGTCTACTCATCAGAAATTCAACAGAAATGATTAAGTGTGTGAAAAATAGAAAGATGCATGGGTAATCATACGAACACACACTTGCATTACTTGATGACGAAACGACCATACCATTTAGACACACATGTTCAACATGACTGGCTGATGGTGAAAACGACAAGCGCGAAACTCATGATTGATCATTCATGATCGATACAATGCTTGCGTGAAAGTGAATGTGACTCTGTGTGTGAGTGTGACAGATGATTTCGTTGTGAACATGTCAAACACATTTGAAGCAAATACTTTGAGCATAACCAGAAAACAATCGCAAGCATGACTTAAACATCAACATGTAGAAACTTGAGTGCAATAAACAAGCAAGGTGAATGTAAAGACTCAGACGAGCTCACAGAGTGAACCCGAGTGTGTGCAGTCATCAAGTGAAAATCTCCAAGAGAGGCTCCGAAATTGGTGCAAGCCAAAATTTTGGAGAAAGTGTTGTAGCCACTACAACATGTTGTTATTAATATTATATTTTTCTTCTATGAAAAACATAATATATATTAAATTAGAAATATGTACATATGTTTTCATCTATTATTATTATTATATTAGTGTAGAGGTATTTTATTTATTTAATTATTTGTTAATGATATTACGGATTAAGACATATGAGAGTATTATGGGAATTTTATATTATTCTTAGTAATATTTAATGTTAAAATATTATTAATAAAATTAACTTACTCTCAAATTAAAACCTAATATTATTATTAAGCCTATTACCCTAACACCTAATTTTATTACTATCAAATGGATAGAGACTAGGCAACCATCAGAGAAGGAGCAATTACTAGTGTAAATAAAAAATAAACACCACTAAATAAAGTGGTACACTGGAGTAGTTACTAGTGTAAGTAAAAAATAAACACCACTAAATAAATTGGTACATTGGACTCTATTCCACGTACCATAAAGGGGGTATAATGTTTGTCTAACCATAGGCAGCTCCATGGAGGAATGTAAACAGGTGGCCATCATATAATGAGGAGTTACTAGTGTAATTAAAAACTAGCACCACTAAATGTAGTGGTCCATCGAGTTTGAGATTGATCCATGGGCAAGTTTGGGAGTCGATTTTTTTTTTAACAATACGCAGGTGCATGGAGGAATGTGAACGGCAATGTATAAACATGAGGCACCAAGGAATGTAAACCATGGACTCCGATACACTTAAATTCAGTTTTCACTAAGTCGAGCCATGTTTCAAAATAATTAATAACATTCAAAATAAATTTCTAGAAGCCTATTTCAAAATAGACACTATGGTTTGTGGTTTTTTTAGTTTATGATTTTGATGTCCCTGAATAGTTGTGGCTTTTGTTTGTTTATGATGGCTTAGTTTTGATGGTCATGTTGACACACATATATTTTCACGGATTTGAACCAATGTTTTTTCATTTAAAGTGTTAATCCATAACTATGTTGATAATGTCATTGAATTTTATCGATTTTTCTACAGAATAATAGGAATTTGATTAAACTTGTCATTGGTTTTTATCCATTTTTCTGCAAAACAATTAGAATCTTATTAAAGTGATAACTAAATAAATGCAAGATACAAATATTCCAACCATCACAACCAATCTTATTACTAATGATCTAACAACTCTAATAAAGTATTTGGAGATTCAAAGCATCTTGATGTCTAGTACATTTCTTAACTACTAAAACTGGTGCCAGTGTTAGAAAACAAATTCCTTAAAAGCAAAGTGAGAAGGTTTGGCTTGAAAAATGATTGTGAGGGGCTAGGGTTTAAGTGTAGTGCTGGGGAAAGGGAAAATTTTCATAAGAACTTGGGAAATGAAAAAATTAAAAGAATACATAAAATTTAACCAATTTGTTTTTTCCAAATTCCAAGATTTTTCTCAGTCAAAATCTCTGTTGTTAGGAAACCTCTTGAGTTAGACCCAACTTTAAATTTGATTTGCATTTTTTGTTGGAGAATCTAATTCCAACCACTTGCTAGATGTCATAATAGTTTATCCAAGTGTCATAGTTATTTGAGTTTAGTCCCATTCGATTGAGTTGTAATTAAGTCTCATTGAAGTCATTTATTATAGACGTCTCTAATGTAATCGTATTTAACTATTTCATAATATTGAGAAATGAATTCTTATCTATGTTTTTCATTCATTAACATAGTATCAGAAGTGATTCTACGTAAAACTCCTTAAGATACCACCAGAGAATGTGAGAGACCATATATGGAAGAAGTCTTTGTTGCTTGAAAAATTCATTGTTCTGAAGGAAGTTGGATGAGTGAGTGATTGTGCTGTTGGGAGAAATTTTTTCATGAAGTGGCAACCATGCAAGCCGCCTATTGTTTGTTAGAAAATTATATATTACAGAGCAATGGAACACATAGAATATTGCATAAATATAAACACAGAAAATGCATACAACCAGAGAGACATAGATATACATGGTTCACCCAGTTTGGGCTATGTCGACCCCAAACAACCAGTCCTTCTTTTCTATTATCTAGCAAAACGACGAGACACAACCTACAAAAAATCTGCTGTAATATCCTCTATTTCCCTCGCAGTCTCACCTCTCTGTTTCTCGCTTAGAGAAAACACATCTATTACACAGCCTCAATACAATGCCCTCATACAAAGAGAGGGGTTGCCCTCTAGTTCCAGAAACCCTAAGCTAAACATAAGTTCTACCATCAGATCATCTGCCTAATGAATGGCCTAGATTGAATAGAAATTACTATACTTTTACAGGGCAATTTTACATCTATTTTTAGCTTCGGGGGTGCTACTCCCGAAACCCCCACCGGGGGAACACTAGCTCTTGGAGCCCCCAGCTAGGGGGGATCGCCCCCTCCAGAACCCCCATAGGGGGGAAAAGTCCCCCCACACCCTCCCACATGGAGGGGTGTACAAACTTCCTGGGGTATACCGGCTGAAACAAAGACCTCTAAATAATCATGCTCCACACCCAACAATATCCCACTTGGAGAATGATTGTAGCAACTCCACTGCTACTTCATTTTTTGGACAATGAATTCTCTTTGGACTTGGCTATTTCTCATCTTCATCGTCATCCTTGAAGGCCAGTTGAAACTAAGCATATTCTCATTTTCTCCTTGGTTACAACTTTTGTTAGCATATCTGCAGGATTCTGGCTAGTGTATATCTTTTCCAACTTCAACTCTCCATATTCCAACAATGATCGTATGAAATGGGACTTGAGATGTATGTGTTTAGTCCTGGAATGAAATACTAAGTTCTTTGCAAGATGAATGGAACTTTGGCTATCACTATATAACGTGCCCATATCACACTCCTTACCCAATTCACCCATAAACCTTTATAACCAAATCATTTATTTACTAGACTCTATAGCAACAACATACTATCCTTCTATTGTTGAAAGGGCAACAACACTTTGGATTTTTGAAACCCAAATGACAACTGTTACACATACAATAAATACATATCCTGTAGTGCTCCTCCTGTTATCTCTGTCACCTGCCATATATTCATCAACGTATCCTTGTAGAGAAATCTTTGAACCACCAAAGCATAATGCTTGATTTGTGGTACCTTTCAAATATCTGAGAATCTGCTTCACTGCCATCCAATGTTCCTTTACTAGATTTTTCATGTACCCGCTTACAACTCCCTGAAAAAAGAGTGGATATAAAAAGCATTTGTTGCCAAAGCTATCTTCCTTTCCACATCTAATTGAAACCTTCACCATTTTAAACCCTCAGCTATGGACCTCGTTCATGAGGAATAACTCGTCATTTCTGATAAAACCATGGTGCGATTAGTCGAACAAGTTAGGAAAAAAGAGATATCTGCATGTGCAATATGAGGCCTTGTGTAGACCATTGCATACATTAAGCTTTCAACTGTTGATGCATATGGAAGTTTAGACATATAATCCATGTCTTCTTGGTTTTTTGGGCACATTTCCTTACTAAGTTTGAAATGGCTAGCAAAAGGTGTACTAACTGGTTTTACATTGTGCATATTAAATCTTTTCAACACCTTTTGTATGTACCCATTCTGAGACAATGTTAATTTGCGATTTTTCCTGTCTCTGGTTATTCTCATACCAAGGATTTGTTTTGCAGCTCCCAAATCCTTCATCGCAAATGAATTTGCCAATTTTCTTTTGAGCACATTTATTTCCTGCATGTTAGACCCTGCAACAAGCATGTCATCTACATACAATAGCAACATAATATAGCTGCCATCATTTTTGCTTTTTCAGATAAACACAATGATTAGAATGACATCTAGTATAACCTTGTTCAGACATAAACTTGTCAAATTTTAGATACCACTGCCTTGGAGCCTATTTTAAGCCATATAAGCTCTTCTTCAACCTGCACACTATTTTATCCTTCCCTTTTACCTCATATCCTTGTGGCTGCTGCACATATATCTCTTCCTCCAAATCCCCATGGAGAAAGGTTGTCTTTACATCTAACTGCTCAAGATGAAAATCTTCAACTACTACTAGATTTAGAATAGTTCTGATTGAAGTTATTCTAACAATAGGAGAAAATATTTCATCAAAATCAATACCTTTCTTTGTGCAAACCCCTTCACCACAAGTCTAGCTTTATACCTTTGTTTTCCTCCATCTTCTTCCTTCAGCCTGTAAAACCATTTATTCTTCAATGTAGTTTTTCCTACAGGGAACCTGAATATGTCCCATGTTTGGTTATGTACTAAGGGGTCCATCTGTTCTTGCATGGCTAGCTCCCACTTCTTCCTGCTTTCAACCTGCATTGCTTCTTCATAACATTCGGGTTCACTAGAATCATTCAACAATAAATAATATAATGAAGGAGAGTATCGTTTAGGGGGTATAATTATCCTGGTAGATCTTCTAACACCACTTTCAGGTGTTTGGGGTGCTTGTTGCTGTTGTGGTGGTTTCTATTGTTGTGGTTGTTGATTATTATTATTTTCAGGCACCTTTACTTTTTTAGTGATCTCATCAAGAACTGTGTATTCATTTTTTTGTTTTTCCTATCTCTTTTCTTGCAACTCATTCTTATACAAGACATTTTCATTGAATATTACATCTCTTCTCTTAATGATTTTGTGATCTTTGTAATCATATAAGTGATAACCAAAATCATTAACACCATATCCAATAAAGGTACATTTTTTTTTATTTTTCCTCAAGATTTGTTCTATTTTCCTTATTAATATAGACAAATGCCTCACAACAAAAAGGATTTAAAAAGGAGTAGTCTACCTTTTTATCTATCCATGCTTCCTCTAGAACACCACCATCCAAGGAACCTGAAGGCCCTCTGTTTATTAGATAAACAACAATATCTACAACATCTGACCAAAATTGTAAAGGCAATGATGCATGCAATCTCATGCACCTTGCACACTCCATGATTGTTTTGTTCATCATTTCTGACACACCATTTTCTTATGGTGTTCCTAGAACTGTCTTCTCTCTGCGAATTCCATACTATGAAGAGTACCTATCAAATCTATTTGCTACAATAATCATCTCCATTTTCTGATCTAATACACTTCAATTTCTTTCCTATCTCAATCTCAACCAAAGCTTTCCATTTCTTGAAAGTATCAAATACATCAGATTTATTCTTAATACAATAAATCCAAGTTTTTCTAGTTGCATCATCAATAAAAGTAACATAATAACGAGAGCCACCGAGAGATGATACCTGAGCAGGTCCCCATGCATCTGTATGCACAAGCTCTAATTTTTCATTCTTCTTTTCTTTCCCAACTCTGAGAAATCTGACTCTCTTCTGTTTTTCATAAATGCAATTCTCACAGAAGTCCAAATCAACATTCTTCAAACCCGGCAATAAATTCCTTGAGTGAAGAATCTTCATCCCTTTTTCACTCATGTGTCCAAGCCTCTATGATGCCATAATGCTGCATCTACTCCTTTGGAAGTTAAAGCATTAACAGAGTTAGAAATACCATTGCATAAATACAATGTACCAACCTTTTCGCCTTTTGCTATTACGAGGGCTCCTTTGGTGACCTTCCAAGCTTTATCTGTGAAAGTTGTCACACAACCTTCACCGCCTAACTGCCCTGTTGAAATCAGATTTTTCTTTAGATCTGGAACATGCTTTACCTCCTTTAGTAGCCATTGGTTTCCATTCTGCTGTTTTACAAGAACCTTACCCATTCCAACAATTTTACAGGGTTTATCATCACCCAAACAAACTTGTCCAAAATCTCATTGAACATAGTCATGAGGGTATTCTCTCATTCTTTTTCTATCTTTCTGATTTGTCCTGGTGATGGACCCCCTTTGGGGTTTGAAACGTCGACACAATAAACAAAAAAATGTGGACAATCTGGATCAAACCACTGCAAAAAACTTCCATAGAAGCCTTAAATCAAACATGAAAGTATTTCTTATCAGGTGTGGCATGGAATGAGGCCCCTAAATCTACCACTCACGAATTAGTAATATTTTCGAAAGAAAGAATCAAAGAATCTTGTAACACCTCACCTGTCAAATTTGCTTCATGATTGTTTTCTTGATGTGAATCTCCTTCTTTTCCCTTTCGAGATCTACAATCTTTCTTTAGGTGTCCTTTCTTTCCGCATTTCCAGCACACTATCCTCGATCTAGATTTGGATCTACCTTTCCTTAATTTACTGCGATATCCTGAGCTCTTTCCTCTTTCCATTTTTCTTCCTCTAGACTCTGCACTCAAAGCATTTCCCGATGTCTCAC